>VDFB02376194.1:0-59560 GCA_007258455.2 Sequoia sempervirens | reverse complement strand
TTCTCAACTCAATGGTTCATGCTGCTTAAGTCATTTTTTAAAAAATATTTATTATGATCAACATGAATGAACTTAATTATAAAATGGCATTGATTTTCCCTAAAATTGTACTAGAGATCAAATGTATATTGAATATAAGGAAATGTAAGTTGTAAGAGGTCATAAAAAAAGAAAACATGTATGTATATTGAATATTTAAAGCAATCGCATACATATATTATGTGTAAACATGTTTAAACCATAAGCAAACACATGTACATATATGTAAAAGAATATAAACATAACACATATTATAAGCAAAGCAACAAATATATGTATATATCATATAAGAAAATATATGTACATATATCATAAAAGCAAAATGTAAATTAAAGATCATCTAATGTCGAATACTAAAGATCAAAAACAAGCAAATGTATGTCTAGATCATATAAGCAAGTGTAAGAGATCATCAAATATCAAATACTATTTTAAAGATCATCATATATAATCAAATACACATGTGATAAAGATCATAAATCTAGAATGCATTGCCTAATAAGAATGTCTACTCCTAGACGAATGGCCATCTGAATGAGAACGGTCCTGCTCTGATGGATGTGCTGAGCCCTGCAAATAAAATTATGTACAAGATGTGTTAAATACATATAATTTTTATTAAATAAATTTTATGAAAGTTATTTTTAAATGAACTTGTATTTTTAAATATCAATCTACAACTTGTATTTATCTATGCATACATAAATATATATTTTATGAAAACTCACATGTCCACTGATAGCAGATTCATCCATAGAGTCACATCGATCATGCACATGATCTGGACCAAGGCTAGGAGTGATATGAGGTATTTCCACCTATAACAATATATATACACACATATATATCAACTTAAATGAATACACCGAAGCTAAAAGAAATTTAAAAAATAATGAAAAATAATTGAAACATGCACATGCACACATACATGCACATCATCCGACATCTGATGACCTAAGTCCTCCAAACATTCACTTCCAACTATATGGACCAAAATGATCAAGTTTAATTTAATCATTATCTCGTGATCCATCCGATCTATCCTACGTCGTACGTAAATGATGAATGTAGAGGACTATGAAGGTGAGATGGCACCGGTGATGATGAACCAGAACCAATCAACATATCAGTAAAACCCATAGTCTGTGCAGCTACCGTATGAACTATAGGTGCATTCTGATGCGAACTAGTGGTCGGCTGAAAGTGATGGGATCCTGGAACTGAACGACCTCTATGTCTCAAATGATGTCTAACATGCTCTATATCGATCCCATTGTCTGATGCAATGTGGGCATATGCCTCCAATAGGTCCTCAGCCAAACAATGTAGAGTCATGCGTGCCATATCTCCTATAAGTGCATCAAGCTGTGTAGGAGTAGGGATGCCAGTCAGTGTAAAAGGATCCATGGTGGTCCACTGTGCTGAAAATGGTGTGGATCGGTAATATCTAGATATCAAATACTGACCTACACGATCATCAGATATCCTAGTGGTGGCAGCCGCAATGTCACCTACAGTGTCAATTGCTTCCTTTTGGGAAGCAACAACAACCCTATCCGCGGCTAGAATCGGGTAGAGAGCAGAGACCTATCACTCAACCAATACCCAAACATCGGGGGTGGTCTATCCGCCGACGCATAGTGGGCCTATCAGCAACTTCTACCACCGACCAACATATGGTGGAATGTCTAGGTAGTTAACTTGAGGTCTAGTAATGGACCTCAAAGATACAATCACGAACAAAATACACCGGAATCTGGTCATTGTTTGGTGGTACCATGTGTCATAGAAATCGTGGGTAGATCAATGAGGCTATAGCATGATCAACACATCCGTGACCCGTATCCCCTAACCTTACGCATTTTGATAAAATGGAAACAATTGGCTTTATCATTTCCTTTTGGTGACATTATCTTGTATTTGTTTAAGGGGAATGTCACCATGTACTTCTTCCCACATGCGGGAAAGAATAGCAGTCACTCTATCTGGGGAATATGCACTAGTCCTCTCAAGTTCATTTTTAGTTTTTCTAGACTATGCACATAATATGCATGGTTCAAGATATATCCTTGTTTGCACCTTGTGCTAATGAATCTCTTAATTTTTTTATCTCATTAGTAGTATTTGCAAACAAAGATTCTAGCACATGTGAAACATGATCTACATTTTCCATGTTATATATATACAGTACACCTAAAAAAACAATAAGACTTTGGTAAATAATATATCTAGATAAAAAGAATACAAATCTAAAATAGAACTTGTAATTTAATTCATCTACTCTTCAATAATATTTTCATACTATTAACTTGATTTAAAAAGAATTGGAAGACAACTTTAATCTATAACATAACATCCTTAAATGGTTCAAATTTTAAATGAAACGATGAAAGAAAGAATAAGAATACAAAGATTAAAGCATAAAATCATTTGAAAATAATTGGGGATAAAAATATTTAATCTAATAGTTGTTAACATAAATGAACTTCAATTATATAGCCTTGAGAACATCAAAAAATTATAGAACATAAAAAATGCATCATTAAATGTATATTAACATCATCTGCACTCTAATTAAAAACATTAAAAACAACACGGAACACAAAGAGATGAAATAGGTAAAAGGATAAGCATATTGATCTCCTTCATATACTATATTGATTAATAAGCCATGTGGAAAGAAAGTACTTAAAGTTAAATCGGTAAAAGGATAAGCTCAACAATCCCTTTGAGTGATGTGCCATTTTCCCTCCATCCCAAGCTTCTTCTTCATGTATTCCTCCTTATTGTTTTACTCCTATCTATCTTATGTAGTTTATTTCTCCTTCCACCAAATCTCCCCAAATTTATCCTCTCCTTTTTCCTAGATCTCATCTCATGCTTACTTATTATGATGCACATAGTTCTCTTGTCTCCACATTAGTTCTCATTAGTTTTGTTTACACTTCCCATGTTCCCCTCACTGTGATATTCCTACACAAGTCTTTGTCACTCCACAACCATTTATTATGTCACGACAAATTTATACACCACTTTCGATTTCTCATCTTGCCACTTTCATTCATGTCCTTAATCCTAGTGTGCCTCTATCTACCCTTGACATTAATGTTTAAGGGCTTGTTGAGATGAAAAGTAATGTTGATTCCTTACCTAATGGAAACAAAAAAAGACATGTACATATAAAAATCAAACACAATTCAATTTCTATTAAAAATTTTATATATCCATTTTTTGTTGGATTTTTGGATCCTAGATTTGAGATGCACAATGTTAAAGGAGATCCCATGACACATTCAAGGTTTTAGTGCTACATATTTGGATTTTGTGTATGATAATAAGTTATTGGCTAAGTTCTTCCCATGAAATTTAATAGTATTATCTTCCATTTGGGTCTATTTTTTAATATTGAAATTGGCCAATGCAAATATTAGGAATGTTAGATTGAAGTTTATTATTTTATATTTTTTGACTATAAACAAGGATCGACAAAGTATATACATTCTTAACATTTGCATGTGCAAGGGAGATGAATGTAAAGAACTAAAGTTGTTAGAGGCTACCACACTTAATTATGGATCTTCTAATGCTTCATCTACATCATCCTTGTAAATTTAAAAAGAAAAATTATTTCCAAAAGGATAAAAATAATGGAAATGACCATTGTACAAACTATACATTATAAATGTTTCTAATATAATTATGACCTAAAGCCTCCAACTTTTTCCTTTGTAAAATGTGCTTCAGACTTACTTCTAGTGCTTGCATGATTAAGCACTTCCCTCCTATTAGCCATTAGATAAATCTAAAGTTATTCCCAAAAAGATATAATGAGAAATATTTTGTTATTAAATTGTAGAGTTAATTGTAATTATACTCAACATTATTATAAGGAACAATTGATTAGGATTTGATTCATAAAAAAAAAAATTAGGTTGAGGGGGTTAATATTGGGGTCAATCCTTCAATTGTTCCTCCTAATGAAAATTTAAATATTTTACACTAAATAAATCTAATAAAATGGTTTTATATGAGGGTCATGAGATTGAGGTACATATACATGTTGACGAGCTTGAAATCATTGATTCTCCTATGTATGTGAGGAATGATAATTTGTTGGTATTAATAAAAATTATAAGGGCACTTATTCTTCTTCTTATGTACTAGTGATCGACTTTTATAGAAATTTCTATAGACTAACTAGTATTCAAACTTAGGACCTCCCATTTGGTGTTAGGATGCTCTACTATTGAGCTAATGACTCACATTGTGATGAGTCTTTTTATGACTTAGGTGTGTATCATTTCTCCAACACACTCCCTTGAGCCACAAACATAGGTGTCAAATGCACCTAGCTTGGCTCTAATACCATACAAGAATACCAATTATGAGGACCTCCTATAAAAATATGACATGAAAAACCGTGAACAATATTTAAAAGATAATCCATAGTCTATCTTATTATTTATGCATATTTTCTAGGACCACCTATGCCCAAAACACAAAATAGTTTTTATAAATACACCAATTAGATCTTATAAAATGCATTACTTAGATCAAATTATATGGTAAATTAAATATAATTAATGATTACTTTTTCTTTTAGTATGAAAGAGGTTAAATTCCAATATATGTTCTAGTGGGCTTGATTGAGTGACAAGGTGGAGTGATTGTTGTAATGAAGAACTTGCTAGGAAAGCTAACCAAGTTAAAATGTACACCTATACATACATCATTGTGGTAATATAGACCTATGTCATAAAACACAATTGAATCCTATTAGTTCCAAAGTATTTTAGCAAAGAGGTTACAATTGCAAGAGATCCGTATATGCCTTTATTTTAGATTAAGTCATTTAACCTTAAATAATTTTAAGAACATACATAAGGACCCTCTATATAAGTGCAAGGATTATTTGCCTAATTTGTAAAAATTTTAAAAGGAATAACAATGATGGGAAAATCAAGACAAGATGCAACAATTTAGAATTCCTAAAGGGTTTACAATTATTAGAGCCAAAGTAGGTTATATTTGGTTTTATATTATAAAATGATTCAAGAATCTATAAGGCCAAAAGAACCATAAGCATTACAAACTTTAGTTTAGAAGCATAATGGATTGGATATTTTCATTCCTAAACATGGTTTTCATTAAAAAAATTACTCATGTACTATACATACATATTCATGTATATGTGAATATATCTAGACACATATGTATACATACATATGTATATATGCATGTATATATGTATATACATACATTTATTTTCTATATGTATATATATGTATATATATATATACATATACATATATGTATATGTATGTGTGTATGTATATTTATGTATACGTATATACATGTATGTATATGTATATGTGTATGCATACATGTATATATATGTATATATGGATACACACACATTTTGGTTTTGTTTTGTAAGCATCCTCTTTTGAGGACAACCCTTTGTTGATGATGTTGAGTATTAGTTTGTTGTAAGTGTGTTTATTATTTTAATATCATTTCAAAACAATATTTTATTTATTTATAAATTTTGGTATAATCTCTAATTTTATAATATGTTTGTGTGTGTAGGTTGAGTTGCATAATTGTTAGGGGCACACACAATCAACACAATGCAAGATAATAACTAATTCAAGGGATCGAAGTTCAGTTTCTAGTCAAACAAAGAGAGGCATAATGTTTCATTAATAGCATTTGCTACACATACATAAACACTTTTATATCTTTATGACACATTCATAACTATTTTCATGAATATATATTGGTGATATTTTGTAGTCTAAGAGACAATGTTGGCCTCATGTCACTGTATATGATATTTTCATGATGTATTATGTATGTCTTCATGACCTTATCAAGAGATCAATATATAAATATTTTGTGCATATTCATAGCAAATGGTTTGTGCTTATTCTATCTATCTATATTACCCTTTATCTCTATCTCTCTTTATCACTATCTCTCTCACATATATATGATGTGCATGAATGTTGAATGGCATACATGTAATGAACCCATACTAATTCTAACTCTATTTAGCCTATCAACAAATAAATATTCAACATTGGTCTTCTAGATTTACATACATCTTAAGAATTTACTACCATAATCCATAAGACAAAGCAACAATAACCCATATGGGTGTTTAGACTCACAAGTGAAAGTCAAAATGTTATAGCTAGCTATCCCTTCACTAAAAAATAGTAGGGTTTTTAGTTCAAACAAGGAATTACCCCATTTTATTGTATGGTTCTATATACTAAAACCCTATCTCCAATAACACACATAAAGTAAAAAAAATATCTACTATGTTTGGCTTCATGAATGCAACACAAGCTTCTAAATGTCCTAGGTAGAGCAATAGATTTCCATTCACATAGTAGAAATTACAAGCTAATGCTTTTTAACATGATTTCTAGAATTTCATACAAGAATAGCTTTTTCTCTTACATTACATATAAAAATACTAAAAAGAACCTTCATAAAAAATCATACCTCATTACCACCAAGTAAAAACTATTAGGTTTACATACTCGAATTTCACAAGCTTCAAAAATGTATAATTTGCACTACCTTCTTCCTCCTTTTGCCTCTATCCTCCCCTTTTCCCTCTTTCTTTTCCTTTTAATCCTTCCTTGATTTCCACCATTTTTGCCATATTCTCTACATGTTTCCCATTTCCACTTCCTTTGCTTTTATTTCTTCCCACTTTGTGAACAATAAAGTCCCACTCTCTCTTCACTTACTCATCATTCAAGTTTCCTCGAATAGCGTACCTCAACATTAATGCTTGATACTTAATATGATGGGGCCAAAAGGTGGGGTGGCCACTTTTTGGCCCCACATCTTTTTGCACTCGCTCTAATAAGGTTTGTCCTTTTGATAATAGTAATGTCCAAAGGTGGCTCTTGTTTGCATGTGGATACATTTATACCAAACATCAACTTTTAGTGATATGTGTGAAGATTTTGTAGTGGTTCTATATATTGTTCTTATTCTCTAAATATAAAGGAGGATGAATAATCAAGTCATGATGGACTAATGAAAGAAGATGAATTGAATAGTGATAGAAACTAGTCTACTATAGTTAGTGATGATGAAAATACATTATATAAAATTATGCAAGGGATTCTCATATTACTTAGAATCTCTAGTGTTACAATATGAATAGTATTTTAAACACATGATAGACCTTTTTCTAGAGTGTCTCTACAAACTTGTGACCATTGAATTTGCTTGGTAGTATAGAAAATTGCATTATAATACATCAAATAATAGGGTAGAGAATGTAATTGTTAATTTTATGGTTTCCAAGACCAAACTTTGTAAATGATATTAATTGAGGGCATGAAGACACAATCAAGTCTTTGTTCTTGATGGTTTGATTTATATTTTCAATCAATGGTTCCATTTATACACACTACATGAGGAAATTGTTCAATAAGAGTAACTTATAGTTTTAGTCAATTATATTTCAATTTGTACACACTACATGAAGACAATGCTATCAATGATATGATTCTGGATTTTTTATAAGATTTAATATTATAATACCTTAACAAATCAAGCTATGACTTTCATGGTTCAATCCTACATGTATGAAATTTGCATTTTCATCTACAAGTTTGACCCTAAATTTGTAGTTTTAAAACTATTTTGTGAGCTTAACCCTACATTTCTAGTCTTTAGGAATGTATTTATTTTCATTTTTTAGACTATGTTGAGAGCTATTATAATGTTTTTTTGCACTAATTTTCAGAGGAAACTCGTTTTTCCTTACTCAAACCTTTGGATTATGCAAAACGGGGAAGCAAAATACTATTAAAAATGCTTTAAAAACGTTCAAACAAGTGCAATTTGAATTCAACAAATTTTAAAAAAATTGCATATATAGGGTTTCAAAATTAAACAAATACATGCATTTTGAACTTAAAAAAAAAGGAATTTTAAATACCTCGTGCTCAATAGTGGTCGATATGCGAATTGGAATGATGAAGTTTGAAGAAAACGACCCGAACTTTGCTTTCGTTGGTGAAAAATTTTGTTGGGGGGTCGCCGTCCGGTTTATGTTGCCGCGCGCAGATTACTGGTAATTCACAGTGAAAGTGTGAAAGTGAAAGCACTTTCACACTTTTTTTGGTTTTGTCATATGTAAGGGGGTTCGGCCGAACCTTTGTTCGGCCGAACCCCCTTACATATGACTTTTTTATTAGGCTCGGTGGGGGTTCGGCCGAGCCATGGGTTCGGCCGAACCATATGGCTCGGCCGAACCATTCAAATGGTTCGGCCGAGCCATATGGTTCGACCGAACCACTTTGCTAGGGAGAGTGTGGAAATTTTGAAAATTCCTTCCTCCACAAAAGTGTAAACCACTTATGTGGCTTCACCCACATGGGCCAGGGAATAATCCAGAAGAATTGGAGGCTAGAATGAGCAATTATGTGAGGTACAGGGTATAATCACCATTAAATGATAGTAATACTTTGATAAGTGCTACCAATATCCACAACCTCAAACATGAGCATAAAAGAAACAATTGAACTATAGAAGGGTAGAACTAAATTCAGGGACAAAGGGGTAAACGGTAGACAGTGGAGAATGTTGATTTGAATATGCAAGTTAAAATTTTAGATTGGTTTCCTTTACCATCTCATAAAAGGATGAATGGAAGCACAATGCCATGATTCCATCGAGTTGCCTTCTCCACAGAAGCAAGATGGATCAGAGTTTATTTTAATAATCTGAGGTCATTCACCTCACTAGTCACCAAATCAAGGATCATGTTGTAGTAAGGGTTGATGTTGATGAACATGAGTACAAATCTAATATCCTTAAAATCAAAGTCATGAATAATTTTCATGAAGGAATGGAAAATGTGTAGGGTTTTTTGAACTATACTCATACTATGCAATGGCATTGGATCATTTTACAAACCCTTTCTTATTAACATGGTGACATCTTCTTGTGGAAGAGTAAACTGGGATAATTATTGTTGTATCCATCCACCCTCTCATAAAGTCTCATTCATATTATGTTCTTGCTCATTTTTATAATATCAAGATGATTGCCATAGTGGAAAAAACAAAGATGCTCATAGAACATAGGAAAATGCAAGATTTGAAGCCACGGCCTTGTTATTTTGTGTTAAAATCTTCAGATTTTTTACATTAAGAGGAGCCCTCAAGTTTTTACAAAGACTCATAGCCATAACATTGACATATAAATATGCTTAGATTTGTCAAAATCAACATAAAGAATATATCATGCTAGATAAAGTTGTGACCATTATTCTATAGGAAATGCTTGAAATACTTAGAGAATTTCAAATTTTCTACAAGAAAATAAAATGTAAGATGCATAGAAGTAACAAAATGGTCATCAAGTTTCAACATTCGAGCTTGAGTTAGAGCATATTTTATACAGAAAATGAAGGGAAATTCAAGAAATTGTACTCATAGAGGGGTGCCCTGAGCTCAACCTTGTATTTTGCCTCGAGTATACAAGTTTTTTCAATTTAGAAAGCCATTGTAACTCCTAAATATTTCATGAAAAGTATAGGAGAAAGCATGGAGGAAACCCTATGTTGGCGCGTAGAGTTTCTAGAAAGCTTTATGTTACAAATGAAATGCTTTGCGATTTTTGCATTGTTTTTGTTTTAGGGTTTCTACCCTAACATGCCGACCAAGTAAAAGGTATTTTACCTTTTATTTTAAATATTTGCAATATGAAATTAAATACCCATGATGGTAAGTTCATCTCTAATGAACTTAAGATGCTCTTTAATAAATGCTATTTGCATAGGAGTCCCTTAGGACTTAGTCAATTTTGCATTGTCTCCCATAGGCCAAATCTTGGCCTTATGATTTTTGTTTTGTTTCAAGGCACAAGGATGTTAATGTTATATTTTGCATCAAACCAAAATGTAATTTTTTTTGATTAAGTGACATAATTGTAAATCACTTAGTCAAAGTGTTAATTTTAATACAAAATATAAAAATATGTGTTGATAGAGCATGTGCTCTTAAGATTTAGTCAAAGGAGGTTTAGTTGAGTCATGTGCTTTGCAGACACACTAAAGGTGTGAGTCAGAACAGTTTGGAGGCATGTGGAGAATTTAGAATATTGACCAACATGTGGAAAGTGTGAAAGTTATCTTTGACTGGGTTTTTGGAGGAAATGAGTGCATTTGGAGGCAGTTTATTATGTTTCTTTTGGTGGACAAGGTCTTGGCTTGAATTTTCCTCATTTGGATGGAATTTTGGAGGAGTTTTGGAAGGTTCTTTTTTTTCCTTTATGCTACATCCTACTGGGGTTTCTAGAAGGATATGTGTGAGACAGTTGTTTCAAAAATTGCTTAAGTATCTTCAAATTGGGTTTTGGAAGGGAGTTCTTTCTTTCCAGTAGGGTGATAGCTTATTTTTTGGAGTTATCTTTTTAGAAAGAGTAGTATTGTAACTTAGGGATAAATTTGTATACCATTGACTACCTTGGATCAATGATATTGAATATTTTTCCTTCTCATTTCATGCTTTATTGTGTGCATCTAGTGGTTTGTGAAATTTAGCTTTTCCTTGTAACTTTGTCTCATGTTAAGCACCTATTTTGTAGAAAAGTGTGTTGTTGTAGGTTATAAGTTGTGTTAATGAATGAAAATTCTTTTAGTTGTGAAATATCTTTCCTTCTAGGAGTTTAGCTTTAAAACCTACTTATAAAATACTTATGCAAGAATACATATAGAATGAGTTGTGTAAGCTAGGATTTGTCATTGTTTGAACTATTTGCAAGTTGTTTGCAGGTCTTAGTTAGTATTTGGTGCATCACCTTTTAAAATTTTATAGTTAATTTTAGTTTATGTAACCCTCTTACTCTTTCTTTAGGAAATCATTAGTTTAGCAGTAGTTTAGGTGACACCAATTAGGATCCATCCTTATCTGGGGGTCCACTCCAAGTTTAGATGACCCATAGCCTAGGAGTTTTCCCATGTTGCTCCAAATTTATTGAGTTTCCACAACTTGGAAGGGGTGAAAATTTGGATAGTTTACACAACATCCATGTCTCCTGCACTATCATTTCTTCCATCTGCATTTTGATAGTGTTTTGTGACACAAAATAAATATCTTGCATATCTTGCATACATATCCATGTTAGAAACATCATATAGGAATTATCAATCATACATGGTAAATCACATAAATTGCATCAAAAAATTTAACAAACATATAAACATCCATATAAGCATCCATGGAATTCATAATCATAATTCATGACCATTTATCATATTGCATACATATTACATTTGCATCACATAAACATAAAATGACATTACATTCCATAATCATAAGCATCACATGGCATATATATCACATCATGCATAAATCTACCATCTAGGAATCACATATAAGGCATCAACATGTAGAACCATGGCGTCATCATATAGACTGCATAAACATCATACAAACATAAATCATCCATGACATAATAAATACATAGCAATAAACTGCACATCATATAATTGTCGCCAAAAACCATATATCATATAATCATATATCATATATATATATATATATATATATATATATATATATATATATATATATATATATATATATATCACTCAAAATGTCTCACACCAATGTATATATATATATATCACAAGTAATTGTGTCATTCTCAATATCACTTGTGGTGAACTGAAAGTGACACAATTAATTGCTAAAATTTTCTACTGCCTAGAAATGTGTGACATCAAAATTGGACAAAGTGAGTTCGTAGGCACTTACTGGCTCTCATGTGCCCTTCTATCATTTGAATGTCTACACATGGTATCCTCAATGCTTAGTGTGTGGAACAAGTGACTTCTTTGAAGCTTCTTCTCTTAAAGCTCCTCAATTTTCAAAATCAAAATGCACAAATAAGCCATTTGACCTAGTAATTTTCAATTTATACCTCCTAAAAATTAGGGTTTCGACTAGGGTTTGTATTTGTTGCACTCTATGAGATGTTTGAAACCTTATTTTGGCTACCTTGAATATCTTAAAACTTAAATCTTTTGTCGCCATGGCATTTTTGGCTATCAATTTGACTTTTCAAAATAATTTTCAATTTTTTTTATATTTTTCAAAAATTTGTAAAATTTTCTAAAGGGGCATAGACCTACCTTGTCCACAATGGGGCATGTTTTGACTGATTTTCTTTGACACAATGTGATAAACTCCATTGTATCAAAGAGGGGAAAAATGTAGACACTAAAATTTGTCCTAGGCCCACGACTTCTAAATTCTCCATCATTTCCATTTTCGTCTTTGATAATTAAATAATTTTAATTATTTAATTATTTTCTAAATTCATAAGTCTTCTATTAAGTAAATGATTTTCATTATTTAATTGATTCATTTCTATCTTTATTATTTCTTGATTAATTAAATAAATTTTATTTATTTAATTACATCACTAATTAAGTTCCTTTCTTTCTAAAATTAAATAAATTCTTATTTATTTAATTTTTATCCACTTTCCATTATAATTAAATAATTAGTTTTAATTATTTAATTATTCATTAGCCTCTTCTATCATAAATTAAATAAATTTTAATTTATTTAATTGGTCCACTCTCTTGAATTTTGAATTAAAATTATTTAATTCAAAAGGTCCCTTTTGTCACATTCCTCTATAATTAAATAATATTTTTATTATTTAATTATTCATTCGTCACCTAAATTAAATAATTTTTATTATTTAATTTCCTCTCACCTCTTTATTCATGTCAATCCTTATCTATCTTTGTGTCTCAATTAACCTCCACCCTTGATTAAATTATTTATAATTTAATCTTGACCATCAATCTTTATCATTTACCTTAACCCTATTCCATACTACATCTTTGATTCTTGGCCATTGATTATTGACATTCAATCTTAACCCTTCATTCAAAATTGTCTTTCTTATAAAAGACCTCATCATTGTCATTTGTCACCTACCTACACAAGCTTATGTGATCTTATGCTACCTTGCTATCAAGTCTATCAACATCAAGTCAAGTGCATCCATAGTCAATTAGAATCTTCAAAAAAAATCTTTTTCATTGTCATTAGGCCTATTTTCATACTCAAAAATATGAGGGCAATTACTATATTCAAGCAAAATGGAGAAATGCAATGAAGGTGAATCAATGGTGGTATAAGACTATTTGGTAATATTGTTCCATGTGTTTATGCTAATTTGTACTTCATTGTTTATTAGGGTTTGATTTACATGCATTAGTAGCTAACCTTAATAATTTTACCTTGGTTATAAGGGGCACAGGTTGATCCTGAACACCCTGTGCATGTGCAACCTCTTATTGCTCCTCTTTCTCCTACCATTTCTGCACCTATGCATCAATGTGCAGTGATACCTACATTAGAATCCTTGAGTACACTCGTAGGAAACCTTGATGAGAATACTTCTGCATTGGCAGCTACAGAGCCTAGAGACTGCGATGATGAAGGAGAATTCTATGGATTTGGTCCTAGTACCACTCCACGAGTGTCGACACCCCATGTATGTACTAGTTTTTGTCAGCTATGCTATGGACCTGATCAAGCTACACCCAGTTCGAGTGGACATGGAGATTCTGGTGGATCGTTTGGTTGCATCAGCTCATTCATAGAATTTCTTACTATAGAGCATCACCCTGCAAAAAATGTGACATAGGTATAAATATGCATCTACATGTTGAATCTATAAGAATTTTAATGAGCATATATATATAAATTGTAATGTTTTAAGAATCAAGTTGTTTAGTGTAGATGGCATTGACCATAGGGGAATCATTAGCTCCTCGAGTACATATGTCGACACCAGTGCTAGTTGGAAACCATTTGGGGTATTTGATTTCAATTTTTTAAATTATATATGAAATAATTTTTTAACTTGACTTTTTAATTTGTAATTCAATCATGAACATATGTTTTTAATATTTAAGTTGGTTTAGGGGACTCAATTGACTTCCATGTATATTCCACCTGAGGGGTTTTCGAGCGCTCATCAATTGTCGAGTGACTCACATCAGCTGTAGGTACATTTATATTGTAAATAGTTTTTAACTTGTTACTAAATTATACTTACAACTATGAATTTTGAATTCACTTATATCAAATGTGCATGTACAAGTAAACATTATAAGTGTTGTGTCTATATGTATGTCTAGGTTGACACAACAATGAGAATAGGGATTGGATAGACATCTGATTTGGCGAAAACTCATGAGGCATTTTAATTTCAAGTTGTTTAAAAAAATTTATACACAATGTGTGTACACTTGAATATATATGTTTTAACCTAATTCAAGTATACGTGCTTTAAATTTGACCTTGTAGGACTTTGTTAGTGCCACTTTTTTCCTTCATCAAGTCACATCACCTCAACCAGAACATGCAAAGTAGCCAAATATCATGGAAATTTAAATTTATGATTATATTTAAAGTCAATTACATTGTGAATACCTTAAATTAAATTTAAAATTGAATATATATACATACATACACACATACATACATACATACATATATAAGTATATTCTCATAAATGTTAAATTCTTTTTCTTTTATAGCATGAGACACATCCTGTAGCTGAGCATGTAGAGACAGGTCCTAGAATAGAGGGTGCACAACCTTTTACAGTACAATTTAAATATAATAAATTATAAATTAATTTGAATTAAATCACTTTTAATCATAGACTTACATATAATTTCAACTTTATAAATCACTTGTATATGTAGATTGATTCAGAGCATTTAGAGACAGGTGCAGGTGCACTAGAGGATGTAGAGCCATATCTCATGGTAATTTAATTTTATTATGAATTATAAATTAAATTTTCATTAAATAATTTTTAATAGTCTTACATCTGATCTCATCTTAACTTTCTCTTGTACAAAGTTGTTTAGGTCATTTGATTAGTCTGCATGTTGTGAAGAGGTCTCTTGATTTTAGAGATGCTATGAGTTAGATTATTCATGGGTTGTATTTGATTATTTAATGGACTACATATTTGGTTTCTCATGGACTTAATATATTTTTTCATGGACTTTATTTCATGGGTTGTACTTTGATGAACTTAATATATTGGTTTCATGGACTTGATATATTGTAAATCATGAACTTTATTATTGTTTGATTTTAATTTACACATGTTCATTTATGCATTTTATGTAAAAATTTAATATGTAATTGATAGGACATATTTGTACTTTACAAAAGATTCATAGTCAATACATTAATAGGACATTAATGTGAAATTAAATACAAATATGAAATTAAAATTGAAATTAATAGGACATTTTCAATATTTGTACTTTACAAATTTAGTGATCCATAGTCAAGGCATTAACTTATCAAAGAAGTATAAATGATATTATTAAGTATATAAGTAAGTATAATTAAGGAGATGAAATACTTCAAAGTATATGTCTCATATTTAATTAGAATTGATATAATTAAGTAACTTAGAATTTAGGATGACTCATCATAACAATCACATTCTATACAATTAAAATAGTGTCAATGTTTATTTAATTCATGTCGTAATAGGATGTCTTAAGGGATCCTAATACGACATCTTAAGGGGATCAAAGAAGAGTATAATTAAGTATAAATATTAAGTGATATAAATAAGTATTAGACTTTAGGGTGACTCACATAACAAATGATATTATTAAGTATAAATATTTAGGATATGTCCTAATAGGATGTCTTAAGGGGATGAAATTCTTCAAAGTACATGTCTCATATTTAATTTAAATTGATATAATTAAGTAACATAGAATTTAGGATGACTAATCATAAAAATCATATTTTATACAATTTAAATAGTGTCAATGTTTATTTAATTCATGTTGTAATAGGATTTCTTAAGGTGTCCTAATACGATGTCTTAAGGGGATCAAAGAAGTTCTCAAAATTTGGTGAAGTTTCCCAAGGCAACCAAATTTAACAATAATATACATGATATTTAGTGATTATACAATCAAATTTAAAGTTTCAAAGTAGGAAAAAATGCACATTTAACAAATAAAATATATAGAATATTGATTTTGATACATAAAAGTGTAGAGTATAATTGTGTATGTACATGTATACAAATTTGTAGAAAATGTGTAATTGTGTAATTATGTATGTACATATATGTCAACTCGAAACAATATTTACAAAATCTGGCTATGTCATCTCAAGAAAATCTGAAACTTGTGCTTGGAATGTAGTAGGTCTTCACACCACCTTATATCAAAATGATACAAGCAATATCAATGAAATCATCAAAACATGTATTTTAATTTATATTAAACTATCTATATGTACACAACTCAAATACCTATATTAAAAAGTATTCCACACATGTGTGTAGGTTGAATTTGCATCCTCTCCATTTTGTTTCAAAGTATGAGATCAATGTGATGATGGTTTAAGGATACAAAAAAGGATAATAAATCAATTTTAACTATTAATGTACAAGAAATATCAATATATAATCAAAACATGTATTTAAATATAAGTTAACTAATAATTACCTATTTTTACCAAGTATTTCATGTTGTCTAGGTTGAATCTATATGGACTTTTCGTTTTGTCTCAAATTATGTGATGAATTTGTGATGATGGATTAAGGATATAAAGGACAATTTAAATCAATTTGAACTAATAACACACAAGAAATATCAAAACATGTATTTAATCTATTTAAAAGGTCAATATAAAACTAAAACTATATTTACATGTATTTAATTATTCCATTTTTCCATCTGTCCTCTCTTTTTTGCAACTCGTCTATGATTGTCTCATGCTCTTCCATAGAAATTTTCCATAGCTCTTTTTTTGTAGGTCTTCCACGATTATATTTTTTGCCACCACCAAATGTGAGTAGTGTATAATCTTCTTATGTGTTTCATAATCTTCGAATGTAGGTAGACCATTATTCCTTATTAGGTATTTTCATAGCTAAGTGCCAACAACCAACACCAATCCTATTGGATAACATGATAGCCATCATCAAAGAAGTTCTCAAAATTTGCTTAAGGGGATCTTGAAGAAGTTCTCAAAATTTTCTTAATGGGATCAAAGACTTGTTATCAAAATTTGCTTAAGGGGATGTCTTAAGGAGATCAATGTACGTGTTGGATAATGATACCCATCATGATCTTCTTGAGGTTCTATTAACTTATGTTTAGCCTCTGCACAACAAGCCAACCAATATTTTGTTTCCTCTTCATTCCCCTCAAGTGCAACAATAGCATACACATGTTCTGGAAACAAATTTTGATTTAATAACTTGTACATTTCCATATAATTTGACCAATCTACATACATCCATTCATATGTATATAAATAAATAAAAGTATTAAAAAATAGTAATAAAGTGAAATAAATTGAATTAAATTACCTTCTTGTACAAGGTCTAAAACACAGTCATAGTTGTTTGATGCAAACACTTGACCATTGTCTTCAAGTGTTCTTTCATATTGATCATGTGCTTGTGTAAGTGTCAAAGATCTTTGCTTCCACTCTTCAACCCATTATGTATTTTTACATGCTTTCCAATCTCTTAAAATACACAACTAACAAAAAAAAAAAAGTTGGACCTTGTCCATATAGTCCATGTGCTTGCAATCAAACTCTTAAATGAATGTCATTTGGTAGATCCACTGATTGTCTCGCAATCAAGTGTATGTAGAACGTTCTCTTCTTCAACCAACCAAAAGAATCAATGAATTATAGAGTACTTTCTTGAACCAAGTGTAGATAATCTTGTATTACACCTATCCACAATCCCACATGTATCTTTAAATTTTACTGCATCCTCAAATTTCAATTGTTCTCTAGAAAGAATTATTTTAAAACACACACCAGCTCCATCATGTTCTCCTTTACCATGTCCAGCTTCAAAAAAATATACATATGTTGGACATTATATTCCTTGTGAACCCTACTTAACCAATAGAACACTTAAGCATTCTTGAATTTTCCCATACAATTATCTAACCATGTGAGATGTTATGTCATCTAGATTCATCTTTCTCTTAAATTTGTATAAAATATATTGAAATAGTATTGAACAAACACTGACAAGTGTAATCGGTTGTCACTCAAATAGAAATGATACTTCCTTGAAAATTTTCTATCATCCTTTATGCTATCATTTGCATGTCTGTAAACAATATGAATAAACATAACCACTTGCACTAACTTGTAATATTGTGGTTGGATTTCTTCTTGTGGAGCTAGAGTATAGTTTTCTATAAAATCAACCACTGATAGTATAGTACCAACTAGAAATGTGTTTCTACATGCGTCAAATTGGCCATCAATCCATTGAGCATGTTGAGAGTGCTTGACATATTTTGGTACAATCTTACTCTTAAATTCTGATATGAATGCATGTACACTAACTATTTTTGTAATTAAATCACAATGCTTCCCAATTTTTCTATCTTTTAAAGAATACTCAACATTCTTAAATCTCTTAACATCCACTAATTGTTGTCCAAATTTATTATCAACACTCTCATGCATGCAAACTCTTAAGAATGAAAGATTTCCACAACTAGTGCATAGTCTAGAAATACATGAACTTAAATAAAATAATTTTCTATTAGATCTTTCATAAAAAAAACTTGATATAAACTCCCTTATTGTTTTAGGTGGCATATTAATACCACATTCTTGCATAATCATGTTAGTATGTGAACTACAACATATATATCGAAAAACATCGTAAAAATAACGAAATTGAACATGTGTTTTACAACAACAAGATATTTGTTGCTTATTAATTTTTACATACCAAGGTTTACATTTTTAAAAGACATTTGACTTATTTTAATATTACCAAGTAACATTAAACCACCACAAAATTTTCTACAAAATTTAGTTTATGTTGTATCTAAAAGGTATTTTGGATGAGAATCATGAACTTTGGACCTCACTCTTAATTTTAAAACATCTCTAGCATTAGATGATACCCTAGTATTATCATGCCATTATTTTTCAATCAAAGATTTGATTTCAACATTCAATTTCATGTCATGCCTTGGGATTCAACCACTAAAAATCCAACATTGGTTGATTGGATCATGTTCTATACTTTCTCTTTTTTTTCCGCTCTTAACAATGTTTTAGGATGCATTTTAGAATTTCACTAATATTTCTTACCATTCTTTTATTTAAAGTTGTTTTATTAACTATAGCAGTTGTTATAGCTCTTCTTGTTGCATTCTTATCTTTAGATTGATTATTTTTTCCAATAAACTCAATGCCACTAGTAACGGTAGGCATAGCATGTTTTAGTGATTGATCTTTTCTTCTTGGTTTAACAAAAATTCCTAACTTTTTCTTTACTTTTCTCATTTTTTGCATTCTCATCAACTGCATCATTAGTTTACATTGAAATGATTTTTTTTTATGATAAAATAATTCTTTGTATAATCCATTAGCATGTGTTAGATTATTTGTCTCCAAGAAATCTTACCAGGAAGATTATCCAAAACATCACTTTCAATTTTTTTAAAAAATATTTTCATTTTCAACATCACATCCTAGATTTTTATTTACATTTTAATTTTCAACTTCAAAATGATTTTCATTTTCATCAACAAAACGGTTTTCATTTTCTTTTTCAACAAAAGGATTTTCATTTTCGTCAACAAAATGATTTTTATTTTCAACAAAAGAATTTTCATTTTCATTTTCAAATTCATTTTCAACAATTTGTATAAAATCTTCTCTATGAATATTATCAATGTCAACATCCTTAAATCCAACATCTTGTAAAACTTCTACAAAAAAATTTCATTTCACTAAAATGTGGATTTGAAAACGTAGATGTATTTGTGCCTATTTAACATTCTCCATAGCATTGAAAGAGGGATTTGAAGACATACTAGGACTAGTTTGTATAATCATATTATTTTCCAAATTGACTTCTTGAAAATTAGTGCATCATCTTCAACCATGGTCTCCTCAATGTTTTTATCTTCAATAGTTGTGGAATTGGATGCTTCAACATTATTCATTGATCGAATCCTCATTCTTCTATCTCTATCTTTTTGCCTCTTTCTCTTTCCTTTAATTTCTTCAGGATTCAATGCCTTCCTATCTTTCCCCTTATTACAAGCTTGTGAACCCATGATTATAAAATTCTCAAGCACAAATGATTGTCAATAGTGAAAGTCTCTCTTTTATTTTTCCAAACGAGCAAAAAACAAACAAAATTCCACTAAAAAAACTATTCCAATGATGCCTCCTTTCAAAAAAATTAATTCAAATTGCAAGTTGAAGACCTGTAAAGATAAAACTTGATAAAAACTAGGTGAATTTGTCACAATCGATTGTACATGTGAAACTGCAAAATTCATAGTAACAGTTTGCTAGTAAAATTAGAAAAAAAATGTAAAAATAGAAATGGGATCTTGTTTATAAAACAGGATCTTGTTTCTATTTCAATGGTCCAAATAATAAATTTTAGGAAACGGGATCCTGATTTACAAAATGGGATCCTGTTTCTTAAAATTTGAATTTGTGGTCAGGTTCTTGGCTTGTTTTTTGGTTTTGGAAAGGCCTTGGGGATCCGAACCTAGGCTTTGGACCTAGTTTGACTTGCAAGTTGAAGGTCTTGGCAATGTCATAGGAAAATAGTGACTTTGGACATATGTCTAAAGACCTTTTTTGCAAATTTTTTTGACAAAATTAAAACCCATTATAGATGAGATAGTGTAGATTCCAAATATGTAATTTTTTTACAATTGTGTTATTTTTTCTATTTTTCAATTAATTTTTGATGAAACTAGTCCATAAACTTTAAATATCAAGGTTTTTTACTATTTTAATAAATTTTTATTAAAATATTTTTTTTTGTAAAACAAATTACATGAAAACATACTTTAGACATTTTTTTTTAAAAAAATTAAAAAATAAAAAATAATTAGTTTAGGTCATCTTATGCATGATGTACATGATTTTTCAAAACGACAAATATGGCCAATAAAAATTTAACAAAAATATATTCAATAAAAAAGTACAAAAAAATATCAAAAATGTGCTTCAGTGAGCTACAAATCTTTTTTGAAAAGGATTTAGAAAATATTATTATTTAGGTCAAAATATGGATGACATACACATGCATGGTATGGTAAAAAAGAGTGACTTTTAAATAGTGGTTATTAGAAACACCTATTGAAAATCAATTTGTAGCATCTGGGTATTGAAATAAATTATATATTTGGAAATTAGACTTCGAGTACTGCATTTTATGGCCAGTGAATTTTTCAAGATTCCATCTCTAAGTGCTTAAAATTTTAAGGTCAAATGTGTCAAATTCTGAAAATCAGGGAAAACACTTCCACTTTTTGGCCAAAAATTGGACTCAACTTCTTGCCAACACCCTTTGGTAAGAGGATGGAGGGATCGAGGAATTGAATAGATAATAGATAAATGGATTGAGTATATGGATGGTGATGGGTGGAATTTCTTAGATAAGAGATAAGAGGATAGGAGGATAGAGCTCCAAGGACTATGTTGGAAAGTAATAAGATGTCCCATGCTAAAGGTAGCATTTTTGAGATGGGAGGATGGTGCTCAATGGATAGAGGAAGTAAGGTTTGCATTGTCCAAATAATGCATGAATATTTTTCCCCTATTCTTCATCAAGATCATAGGGGAAAAGGGAGGATGATTTGGATAGGATGAAAGATATTGGAGGATATTGATAAGATATGGTAGGTGGGATAGAGTGGAGAAATAATTCCTCCAAGTGTAGAGTGCAAGAGGATGGATAATTACACATGACATTTTTTTTATATGTTTTCATCATGATAATTTCCCAGCATACCACAATAAGTGGTTTTCACTGTCGAATAGATTATCTCTTTATTTAGTTTTATTTTTCAACTCTTTTTTTTTTTTTTTTTCATTTCCTCTATTTTTTTTAGGTGGGTTGAAGGAGATGATGGATGCTACCTCCTTCGGTCTTGGTATACCCAAGCCCTATGATTTGGAGTGTCTACTATTTTCAGGTAAGTAATTAACCTTCTACCCCTTCATATTGGATATCAAAGGTGAGTTGTTTCATGAAACATGGAGAGCAAGTAGAGGTGGAAGTAAACTTCCTAAAGAAAATGTTGCATGTTGATTTGGTCCAAGAATTTGAATGGGTCAAAAAATTTATCAATTATATATAGGAAGTTATTAATGTATAGTCCATTTTAGTTTTTAAGGCTTGCACTTTGTTCTTTTTATCCATATGCATATAATTATTTTCCATAGTTTGTAATTTTACTTCATAACAAGACTTTGAAGATACTTTTGGGTGGTTGGGAGTTTGAGTGGATGTTTGTGAAAGGAAACTTGCAACCATGAAATGACAATTTCCTCATAACTCAAAAGAGAAATCTATGCAAATAATTACTTAGAATCCATATACAAGAGAATAGACAACATAACCATCAAAGGTGACACAAGATATACCTTGGGAAAACCCTCAAGAGGGAAAAAAATAGCCTCCAAAAGCATCCATCACTCATGTATTATTTAGTATTAAAGATTACAATACATCTTCATAGTCCTCCATGAACACCTTTGAAACATCAAGCCCTAAAAAAAAACTCCATGTGAACAAGTATGTAACCACACATCCCATTCCATGCTTCAACCCTCACAAATACTAATAAGAGCTAACTTGCCAACTAACCAACCTTAAACAACTACCCTTGGTTTCTTTTATAGAAGCAAACTTCCCACAAAACCACTAAGTGGTATTACATAAATCCATGTGACTAAAACCATGAGATTAAAAAATCATGTCCCCACATTTAATATTGGGTACTTTATTTAAATTACTTTCCCCAATATTAAATAAATACATTTTGAAACTTAACTTGTGTCCCAATGTTACATATGACATAAAGTGGCCCTAAGAATATTAACTCCTAGTGATGTGTGTACTTCTAGGTCCCCTAGGTGCACCATGCACATAATAAATAAATATTACATTATAAAAATTATGCAAGGTGTACAACACCTAATTCCTAATAGTTTGAGTACCATGCTTTTAGAGCAGCTACTTCAAACTTGTTGAGGTGGCAGGGGTAAGTTTTATAGACGTTTCCCTATTTTTGTCCTCGATGGGGTCGCGGATGTAATTAGTTTTGATTTGAACTTCAAGTTAAACTTTCAGTCTAGCGGGATAAACATTCTCACCTAGCACAAATGATCTAGATCTGTATAAGAATGTATTTATTCAAACTTTAAGATTAATATAAAATGTTTAGGCCTTTGGCATTTTATCCATTTTTCTTTTCTTTTGTAGATTTTTGGCATACTATGGATGGAGAGGGATAAGGATGTGGATAAATTGATTTAGAAGATATTGCATGGGTCATAGAGAGTTGGAGGAAGAAGTCAATTATCTAGTTTCATGATATTTTACTTTTAGAGAAGTGTTACAATGAACCATGGAAATTGGAGGTATGCTCATAGATATTGATAAAATGATAATAAGTGTGATAAAATAGATGGTAAGATGGAGAAAGATAAAGGTCTATGAAAAATGATTGGATGAAGGGTATATAATGTGTTGGAACTTCCTTTTATGCTTTATTTCCTAATAAAATCAACCCTCAGTTTGACAGAGAAAGCTTGTTTTTGGGCCTCGAGATGGTAGGCTAGCACAAAATGTTGGGCTTTAAAATATCAAGATATAGAGATTATTTTTAAAATCTATTTGGTGGAAAGCTTTTTATAATTAAAAAATGAGACTCCAACTCTATTTTTAGGATGATTGGATGAATTTTGGGCCTAAATTTGATATTTTGGAATTTACAGGTGGGTCCATAAAGTGTCATCAAAATGATAAAATTTATTATTTGTGACAATATAATGGGTGTTGATAATTCATTATCAATCTCCATTCTTAGTGTTGTGGTTGCTAGATAAGTTTTGGGGTCATAGTGGATTTTTTAAGTGCTTGTGGAATGGTCCCCATTACAAAGGAGTTCCCCAAAAAATATTGTTTATTCAAATTTCAATGATTGTATAAGGATCTCCAACAAATATAAGTGTTCCTCCAAAATTTACATGGACAACAGACATTGTTTGAGCCCATGGTGAAAATATCATTTTTTGGTTTAAAATGCATTTAATTATCAATTCCATCAAATTTTATTAGAATTTTAAAATAATATTTTTGTTGTTTTAAAATATTATGAGTGGTGTTTCCAAGCTTCATTTCATTTTCCATGTGAAAGGAAGACACTTTAAATCATGTTTAAAGGGTCATCCAACTTAAGTGTATTATTTCTTCCACGTGAAAAACATAGAATTAAAAACTCCTAACACACCTGTTGTTACATGAAATTGCACCCTATTGAGCATGAATTTCAGCATTCCAATGACACAATGGAAATGACCTCAAGGTGTGGGACCTTTGTGTGTATGAGGTTGAATCTCTAGAGAAGAACAAATTCCTTTTTCAATCCAAGTGCAAAGTGTCGGTCCAACCCAACACGTGAAAACATACCACTTACTCTAACAAATCACAAGAGAAAAGGGGAGAAGGAATTAATGAAAGGGAAAATGGAGGTGATACACCAAGATGGAAAGGTTGTTTCTTCCTAACCAATATTGCACAGTACATCATTGAAGAAGGGAAAGGGGACTTTTACAACTCCCTATTTGATTGAATTTTAGAGGCATACAAGAAGGCTAGGGTTTGACAAGGCACTAGAAGGAAAGAGGGTTTCACAACCAAAAGTGTAAACAATTTAGCACAACATACATGCATGAAAATTATAAACAAACACTCAAATATGCAAGGTAACAAAGTTACGCAAACATAAAAGAGTTGAGAAGAGGAAAGCTTGATTGATTTCATTAATGTAGAGGCAAAAGCCAATTTTGACCCATTTTGAGTACCTCTCAATGATTTCTATCAAACTGATTTAGAGGGAAAAAATGGGCAATCAATTATTATCTTTCATTTGTTGTGCTTGTTGGATGTTCTTGTAAAATAATCTTGCCAAATACTTGCTTAGTTGTGTTTAGGGAGTTCGTTTTGAATAGATTGTTGACTATTACATACGTTTTGTTCTAAAATGTTCTAAACTTCTAAACTACATTCCAACAAGGTTTTCGTATGCCAAGGTGTGAACAAGGATTATCCTATCTTTTTGTAGAGTCAAAGTCCATTGCACTAGATACAATGTCATCCTAGTTATCAATACCTTGATGCATTGTGTCTATGTGTTATATCAAAAATAAGGAATGAGATATTATCACAATCCTGGAAATGAGGATATCATCACTCTCATCACCATATCTAATAAAGTCTCAAAGAATCATATGCTTGCTAGAATTTTGAATCAATCTCAAAACAATGGTTAATCAATTTCCATCTCATTCTTCTACTTCTATCCATGTTATTCTTCTACTTCTATCTTTACTAACATTTCTATCCAAGTATCGAATATGTGTGATATATCAAAATATACATGAGGCTACCCATGGTTGGTGACTGTCTATATATCATAAAATATGTCTACATCAAACATTTGAGCGTCATAAGAAGTATCTTTTGTCCTCTTTGCGCTGAACCTGTGTTCAATCGTTATCGCGACATCCACCCTAAATTTAAAATTTCCTCATAATCTCTCGAGGGGGTAGGGTACCAGCTGAATTCATTCCACTAGGGCAATAGTGGGGCATCCAAAAAATTAGGAAATTTTAAATTTTTTGATCTAAGCAGCTGCATTAATCTGAAAAGTGTCAATCTTTGAACCAATGTAACAGGTACCTTGCTTCAAAGAGGGGAAAAATGTAGACACTTTAAATTGTCTTGAATAGAATTACACACTTGAATTTGATCACTAACATCGTTTCATCCTGAATTTCATTCTCTTTTCACCTGTTTGATTAAATAAGCCTAGTTATTTAATTAAATGCCTCATTTTCATCTATTAATCTAATTGATTTAACTAGGTTAATTCACCCCCCTTTCACATTCACCTTTCATCCTATTTAATTGAATATATCAAATTATTTAATTTTAACACTTTATGTCCTTGAATTTCATTAAATAATCTTAATTATTTAATTAAATGCCATTTTGAACCCCTTTTCATTAAATAAGTTAATTATTTAATGGATATCCTATTATTCCTCATCTTGCACATTTAAAATTTAGTTTTAATTACTAAATTGCTAATAACCTCACTAA
The DNA here is from genome assembly GCA_007258455.2 of Sequoia sempervirens. Classification (NCBI taxonomy): domain Eukaryota; kingdom Viridiplantae; phylum Streptophyta; class Pinopsida; order Cupressales; family Cupressaceae; genus Sequoia; species Sequoia sempervirens. The sequence continues at coordinate 33,262 of VDFB02376194.1, read as the reverse complement.
TTCACTTGTGTAGGGAATATTCCAAAGGAATATTCTTCTATTTGGCTCCAAAAAATGGAATACTCTTTCCTAACAAACTTTGTAACAAACTTTCAAAGTTGTTACAAAGTTTTTTTGTTTGAATCATTCTCAACCCTTGATGCTTTCCTTGATCCATGTGATCTTTTATTCTCATCCATTGATGAGAATCCTTGATCCATGTTTCACCCTTTCTTCCATATTGACCATTGATTGACCAAATTGATCTAAGTCATTGATTCTTCATTTGCTCTCCTAGAAATACTTCACTATTTTGAGAGAAATGGATCCATATTTTGATAGAAGAGTTATTTTGTTGAAATTCATACTCACTTGCATCTATATTTATCATTTTTTATCACTTTATATTAATCTTCATCCATATTAGCTTAAGCATCAATTAATGGCTTCCATTTTAGTTTAGCATGCTTCCATTTTAGCATAGTTTGCATCCATGGCTTGAATATTTGAACTTATTTTCCATTTATCATAGCTTGAATCCATCTCCATCATGTATGTTAGCATTTAGCACTCATTTTCATCATGTTAAACTAGTTTTGCATCCATGTTTCACACATATTTCATCAGTTTCATCAATTTTCATCAATAAAATTGATTGGAATAGCTCATATTATCCAAGGTATTGGGAAAGGGTCACCATTCCACATCAATGTGAAACCACTCCCCCAATGGGAGAATATTTGAAGTCTTATAATAGGTTTCTATTATGCTTTCATGTTGATTCCATGTTAGTTTAATAGCTTCTTAGTTTCTTTGATAATTTTAAATATATCATTGGGATCATGGCTTAGGGGATTAAATAGGTTTTAAATTAATTTGGATCTAGCATATTTAGTTCATACTATGACTATGGTCACACATATAACTCATAGAAATAGAAAAATTCTCATATATAGATCATAAGGTTTATATACATCATAATCACCACAATGCAGTGTGTAAAAACAAAATACATCTAAGTAGGCATATGGCTACCAAAATCCTCAAGGCCTAATGGTGGTTATTGTCATGAGATGGTGGATCAAGAATATCCTTTAGAGATAATCTATTCTTGTAGATCCTCTAACTGGCCTACTATTATACCCTCATGTATAAGTGTTGTGATATGCTCCTACTTGATCTGATCCCTCTCTGCTTGTACACTACTTAGTTCCTCCCATATAATGATATGTTCTTCACTCTCAATAGAAACTTGAGTGGCTCTAAGCTCCTCATGTGCAACCCTAAGATCCTCATGTGTAGCTCAAAGATCCTCATAGGTAGCTCTCACTTGCTCCTCTGTAGCTATAGCCTACTCCTCTCTAGCTCGAACCTTCCTCATTTCCAAATCTAACCTCATCAATGGTCATCATTGTATCATTTAAGGATTTCCTCCATTTAGATAAGGGATTGAAAAAATCAGCATGGCACCTCACACTTGGTGGTGGCCTATGCTCAAACCATATTGGCTGGTGTGGGGAACAATTTTTACAGTGACTCAACTGAAGAAATCAACCCAATCTCATGTACCAACTGTAACAAAGAAACCATTAAATAAGTTAGAAAAAGATATGATATATAATCATAAGAAAATTAATAACATGTGTAATCAACATATCATCACCTAGATCACCAACTCGCCAATTAACATCTTGATAGGATACTATGGGCATTGTATTGAGACTCCTCTCATGGGTTGGTGGTGTGGTGAGAGATACATGGCTTCTCTATACATGCTTGTGGGATTAGATTCCCTTTGTATTTGTAGGATGTGCTCATGTGACATGGTGACAAGATCTAGGTCTCTCCTCGAGGTATCTCCAGCCTCGATAGGCTCCTTGGGATCCTCTCCCACTGGTTGCAGATCCTCCTCCTCTTCCTCTACATCATCATCATCATCATCACCTATTGAATCTCCATCCATGTCCTTTTCCTCTCTCCCATCCCCTCGATGATGTGTCCAAGGCTCAAGATCACCTGTGGGATGATCATCAAGGAAGACCTGCTTAGGTCATGTTGTCCTCCATCATCTATCATATGCAGTTGTTGTGCCAACATCATCCTCATCAAATTTTGGATGTGCATCTCACCCCTCATCTTCCAAGTCACTATAGGTGATTTCTGCAAGTGTGGGACAGTGAAATTCCTATGGTCTAGCACTGCTACATGTAGATTGGGTGATGTCTATAGTTGGTTGAACTATCTCATCACATGATCATAGTAAAAAAACATGATGATATAGTCATGTCACCCAACCAATAACCTATCTCATTACATCCTAACTAGTTTTTTTGTAATACTTTTCCACTATTGTAGAGTCCTATATGGTCTCCATATGATGTCATCATCCTCTAGACAATCGAATCTGACTCTCTAATACAACAAATCTCCTTGCTGAGAGGGTCAGCTAAGGGCATAGTAAAAGACCCATGGATAACTATAAGTCACATGACCAAGAAATCCAGTAGGCCTCATGCATGAGATGTGCTTGAATTCCAACACCTAAAGAAGAGTGCAAAGGAAGATATTATGAACCTCTCGATAGAAAAATTGACCAAGATCATAATATAAGTTTGCCAACATACTCTATCCCTAGGAATAAACTATTTAATTTTGCTCCATAGCTCATATCATGTGAATGATTCCTCCATCATGGTGTGTCCCTTGTCCATCGAGTGTTAGAGCTAAGGTGATGATAATAAACATAATGCACCAAATCAGTGGAACAATAGCATGCAAGAGCCACTTAATGTCAATGTGGCCCCTATAGTCGATATATATGTAGTGGTTGGTATAGTAGTGTATGTATCTCCTCATCTATCATAGGTTTTGGATCTCATTAAAATGTACAACCTCACCTCACACCAACAATCTAAAGATATGATGTGTATCCTCAAGTACCATTGTCATCTCCCCTATTGGGAGATTAAAGGTATAAGTAACTATGTTCCATCCCTCAATGAGTTCCATCAACATAGCATTATCATATCTCAATCAATGGCATGAGATATACCCAAAAAAATCCAATAGTGTGTAAAGTCTCCTCATCCTCCTCTGAAAATTGGGTAACCTACTCTCAAAGTAACAAAAACAAGTGTCCTAAACATTGTCATACATGTGGCAAGACCTACAATAAGAAAGAGGAATCATCAGTCATACAACAAAGATAGTAACAAATCAGTCAAAAGTAGTGCAACTATAAAGCAAGGCATGGGTACCATCTTGGGACAGGGGCACACTTTGGGATTGGGATGACCAAAGTGGACATTGTCACCTAGTTTGGATAGGGAAGCCATATTTTATAAGAAAACTTTGAAAAACATGCAAACTAATGAAATCAATTGTAGGGAAAAGGTATAGGCAACTCACTGTTGGTGCCACTTCACCTCATGTAGTGTGTGCTCGCAGGACCTTGAGTCTTGGTGGCTGGTATGGTCATCGACTTGACATCCTCGATCCTTGGTGCAATGGTATCTCTCTATAAACCTTTAGAAAGTATTTAAAGTGAAAATGATGTTCAAAAAGATTATTTTACACTAACATATAGTCAAATTTAGTACTATCATATCTCATTCAATTCACCACACTGAGGGATAGTGAACTCCAATTTTCATGTTGTCTATTGTGTTGGATTCATAGTTCCATTCTTGATCATATAAAATGTTTTATGATAGTTGGTGTTGTGATCTCATGACCCTATCATAATCATTTATTACACCAAGCTTGACAATTTGATGTGGTTAGATTGATACCCTAATTCAACCTCCATAAAGCAAGTGGAATTAGGGGCATACATCTACCCTCAAATTTGGTTCTCTTTAGAAGTTGACATATTTGTTCAAGATGATTTTTGAATACTTAACAAATCAATTTTATAGGATATGGTTCCTAACGTTGTGGTTTTGCAGATGACTACATTCGGGGCTCCATTCCCCCATTCATAAATGATTCATAATATCCCTATGATTATCCTTTTTATAGAACATGATTTACTTTTAGTACTTTAGCTTTAATATGGCCACTAAAGTGGGGGCTAAATATACTATCTAAAATTGTACTCCCTTATAGGTGATAGTAGAGTTTCATGCTTAGTTTGGACCTATTTTAGTGACCCTTGCATTTATGCATTTTAAACACCTCCTAAATAGGCCCTTATCTCATAAATTATGCATTTTGACGCCTATTTTAAAGTTTTCTAGCAAATTGCAAGCATTGAACAAATGCATCCAGTTATTATTTTACCCCTGACACTTAATGTCTTGGAAAATAGGGCCAAGACCCATTTTCCCTAGGGTGTATGGGTCTCCCTATTCTATCAGGGACCAATTTTGGATATGTCAGTGTCGGCATTTTAACATTCAAAATTCAAATTATAAATGTCGACTATTGGAATCTATTTTTTGGGAAATTAGAGAAATGTATATAAATAGCTAGTCTTTTCTCCATTTGAAGCTAGAAGAATAGTGGAGAAAGAAATAAGAGAAGAAAAGGGAAGCAAGAGATCATTATATTCCAATGGACATACATTTAAATTTCCAGATTTTATCAAGCATTATTGCATGATTGAAGATTGATGTCAATAGAAGAGAATGTTGAATTGTAGGTTAGGGAGATGCATTTTCTAAGAATTCAATACATAAGTAATCTTGAAGTCCTTCCAAATCCTTCTCTAATTATTTTAGCTTATCTTCAGGGACATGGGAAATAATAGTCTCTAAGTCCATATAAATGTTAGGTTGGGAGGTGATCATGGGTAATGTGTGGTGAATAGTGGAATAAAAAATGGATTGGGTTGAAGCCATACCATGTGTGAAAGAGTTAGAATACTACAACTCCACAACAAATGTAGTTATAGCATTGGAGGCCATAAGTTTGAAACTATGTCTAATAGAGGTATTACAAGTAGGAAACCAAGTTGTGAAGCTCATATGAGTTTCAAAACACTTAGGTAGGCTTACTATGCATAAGACAAGCACAACAAATCAAACACGATGGAAAATTAGAAGGAAAAACCACACACAAGACACTAAAATAGACTTGTGATCCAAACCTGGGCTAAATTTGATTGGTCTAGGGTATAGTATGCCCTAGATTAGAAAGGTTATTTTACTAATTCAAAGTTTGGATATGTTTTACAATGTGTGACTATCCTATTTTGTGAATATTTAGGTCCGGTAGTAAATAATTTTCTAGAACTTAACAAAATTATGATTTTTAAATATGAAATACAATTATGGAAGAAATTTTCAAAATTCTCAACCAATGAATGTAATTGGAAAGGTAATTTTTAGATTATAAAGTGCATAATTTGACTGATCCTAACTTGAAAAATCTAGAAAATGGAAATATAAAATATTTTTGCAAAAAAAACAATGCACTTTTTCCACTTTTTTACTATATGTAAATGCCTAAATGAATGTTTTGAACAGTTTTCATATTTTATTTTAAACCCACATCAATTTTATCAATGAAAACATGAACTAAACCTATGTTTCAATTACTAAATTTAACCATAGATGTAAAATGTAATAATTTTTTTCATTTTTTAATGCTTTTTATGATGAATATTCAAGCCTAAATGATAAATGTAAACACCCTAAGATCTAATTTAGATTTGGAAATGATAGCTTCAAATTTTAGAGTTACTAAAGTGTTTGAAATAATTAGGTTCACAAAAATGTTTGATTAGGAAAAGGATGAAGATACCCTTCCCAATTGTTTTGAATTGGATTAAAGATGACCTCAAGAGACACTTGGCTACAAACCTATTCGAGAGAGCCAAAATGGTGGATCAAATCTTTAATCTAATGTTTTTGAAATGTGTGTGGGTTTTTGTGATAATTGTGATGATTTGAATGCTTGTTAATTGATTAATTTCTAGGATGCAATGATCTAATTATGAAAAATATGAAAATGCAATAGTCCATTATGATTTTTGATAAACTAATCACAAAAGACAAAATTAAAATCCAAAAATGTAGAGAGAAAATGCTAAGGAACATATGTGTACCATAGAAAAATGGATCATTGACATTTTCATGGTCTTTTAGGTCTTTCTCTTGTGATTCTTGATCTATTTTTCTTTTATTTAATGTTGCAATGTAACTTATGCATTCACATTAGGTCCTAAATATTCAAATTATGATGTCTTATGAAGGTGTTGTGAAGTGTTGTAACACATTTCTACACTTTTCTAGACTCTTCTAATTACAATTCACCTAAAAATAACCTTTTCATCACTTATCAAGTATTATTCAAAAGTGTTGTAAAGTCTTGTAACAAGATTTCACGCTTTTCTAGGCTTGTTTTCACTATTTACACCTTTCTTATGCTTTATTTGACCCCTTTATGCATGCATAAGACTTAATTAAGTGTATTTTTTAATGTAAACCTAACAAACAACATTAAATGCAACTTAATTCCCAACACCCACTTACAAGCTGCCCAAGGTGGGACCCATTCACCATGGGGGTAAATGAGTCCCTCTTGGCTCAAAATTCAAAATAATTCAAATTTTCTTTCAGGTTTTTATTCAAAAATACCTTATGTTGGCCTGTTATGTTGTATTATTGGGTTATTAGGGCATAAGTGTGTATAAATAAGTGTTTTTACATCCATTTTAGCCCCCATTCATCGCATTCACTTAATCATCTCATACACTTAAGCATTCAAGCACTTTGCATCATTCAATCAAGCAATCATCAAGCATCTTGGAGCAACCATTGGCATATATTCAGACTTCTTCAACAAGGTTGTGGTGAGTTTAGGACATTTGCATGTTGTTTATTCATCATTCCTTGCTTATTATATTCTATTTCTTCATTAAGGGTTTGATTACCAAAGTGGTATTTGACCAAGGAAAATCCCTATACTCTAATCCTTAACCATTTTTCCCCTTTTGCATGTGTGTTTGTAGACTTTTGTATGTAGATTTGTCAAGAAAATAGGTGTTGAAAGGTGGTCAACAAGTCAAAAAAGTGTTTCAAGTCAACTAAATCCTATTTCAAGCTTGGAGACAACCTAAAGTCTGTTTTCTATAGATTTGACTTCGTCAACCCGACAAGAAGACAAGTGCAGATCTGGATCTACAAAATTGACCTTTGAATTTGCAGAGTTTTGGAGGAGGACTAATTCTCCATCAATGGTGAATGAGTCCCACCTGAAGGTTGAAAAAGGTGATTTTATCATAATCCAGTTCCTGACAGTCGAAAAGCAGTTTCAGATGTTTTTACCGTAGCAAGATTGATTCACCATCAGTAGCGAATGAGTCCCATTGGCGATTTATAGTGATTTCTGCCAATTTTCAAAAAATTCCAGATTCAACAATCAATTCTTAGGTGCACTCTATTAGATCTTGTTCAATTCTATTTGCATTACTTTTCATCTCTATTTCATTTTTTGCATATCTCATTGTGTTTTCAAACATTGCATATTACATTAGTTTTGCATTCATAATCAGTCAATTTCATTACTTATTTGTATTTACAACATTGCATTTATTCTTAATCATATCTTGCAATCCTTTATTTGAGTGAACCACCACAATTTTAGTGTTCTATCTCTCTCCTTTTAGGTGAAATATCCTAAGAGTGCAAGAGAAGCACATAGGACACCACAAAATTGTTGGTTTACTATGATTTAAATTTGGTGTAGAATTAGCTAGTCTAGGTTAGAGTATGCCCTAGATTTTCTTATTTTTTATGAATTAAAAGCATAGGCTTTAGGTTCCTAATCTATCTAGCTTTTGTCTTTTGAGAGTTGCTATCAGAACTTTGTTGATGAGAAAATACAAATTTTGTGACTTGGCAAATTGAAGGGTTAGAGTGCATGAATGAAAAAATAGCCTTCAATATTCCTTCAACTCACTTAAGACCTGCTACTTGCATACACAAGAGGAGAGGAAGGGTTGTTCCATTTAAGGGCTTTCCTAAGTCAAACCCCATGTTGGTATTTCTACCTCCACAGTGGAAAATTATAATAAAAGATAGTGTATCCTTGGTTGGATAGATGCTAATTGATAAACAAGTAATTAATTGATAACCTTGTTGAAACTCACCACTTAGATTTGATATCCTTGATGTATTGAATTCATACTCATCATCTTCTTGAGGATAAATTGTTGCTTGACTTGGATTGGTTTGATCACCTATAAGTGTTAGTATACATGGAAACAAAATACTCACATAACATATGCCATGATTCTTGAATCATGAAATGCTACAATAATCTTGATAATCTCAATTGCATCCTTGATTATGTTAGGATTGCTTAGTATTAAAATGGTGAAAATAACTAGGAATTTGTATGCAATTCTTCTAATTTCTTGAAAATCAAATATCGATAGCCGACATTTGAAATTGGAAATTAAAATAAAAAAATTGAAAGGTTGAATTTTGTTGGTTCTATGCTTGGGAGATAGAATAACAAACTTCTCACTCTCATTCAAGGAAAACCCCAGAGATCTCAATCCAAGATAGACAAAGCAAAAAGAGTTCTTGCAATAGGGTTATCCTAGGGGCTGATTTTAAACTAATGAGGGGTTCACCACCAAGCTAGGGCTTGAAGATACAAATGCAATGAAAATCAAAATGCTTAAACCTAGTATGATATAATATTTCACTAAATGACCTAGAAAAATATGTAAATCAGAACAGAAAGGTGAGATATCAAAAGTGTGCACCTAGAAACCTAAAAGAGATTGAATGAAGCTTTGAAATGTTGAACACATTGAATTTAAAGTTGACTGGGACTCATATGCCAGACTAGGTGATTTAGTCCAAGATTAGGGTTTCTAGGAAAAAACTAAAATCTAGAAAAAGGGTGTCTAAAACTGCAAAACTCTAGAAAATGACCTAAAATGGGACTCATACGCCAAAACTGGTGTATCAGTCTAGTTAGGGTTTTATGAAGCTTCAAAGCTTGAATTTTCTCCTCAATGTATGTTTTTTCCTTTCCAATTGATTTTTGGATCTGAAACTTTGATTTACAACTTGTAGAAGTCTTCCAATGATCTTCAATGCAAGGTGACAACTTTGACAACTTTGAACACTTTGACAATTTTCTCCAAACTTTCTCTTGAATGTGTCTTCAACCTAGACCTACAAATTACACAATAAAGAGAGGAAAAAAATGTTGTTTTGTTAGTGGAAAGAGTTTTTCCTTGGTCAAACCCCATTTTGGTAACCAAACCTTGAAATGAAATGGAATAGGAATGGGGAATGATGAATGAACAAAAAATGATGTTGCAACTCACCAAACCCTAGCAATAAGAGGTTGTAAACATGTATGAAATGGCTCCAATAGATGTAGATCTTGACTCTTTCTTGAATGTGATAGATCTTGAATTGAATGCTAGTTTGAATCATAAAACCCTACATCACAAATTTTAGCTCAAAATGAAACATGATGCATGAAGACTTTGACATGATGCTTGATGCTTGAACAATGCTCTAAAACACTTGATAATCTACCCTTGAATTCTCTTGTGAACTCAAATTTTCTATTATGAATGCTCTCACAAAAGTCTTAGGTGAAAATGAGTGAAAGAACCTTGTATTTATACTCAATTATGCCAAATTTCCCAAAATTACAACACTACAAGCTGACATCATATCTAGGAGGATAAAATCCCACCAAGAATTTGAATTAATTTTAATTTTGGGCCACACAAGACTCATCACCCAAGGTGGCGTATGAGTCCCATTAGGCATAATTTGTGGGACCATTTTAAAAAATTCTTTAAAAGGTGTGAAATCTAGATTGGGACCCAAAACCCCAAGTGGGACTCATACACCCAAGGTGGCGTATGAGTCCCAGATCACTAAATTTGGGCCACTCAACCAAAAAGCACTTGAATTTTGATTGCATGTTATTTTTTGTCAGGATTATCCTCAAAAAGATGCATAAATTAAGGCTTGTGGATGCAAAATAAGGCCAATCAAAGCATAAAGAAGCCCAATTATTTATGAAAACCCTAGAATAGTGTGAAAGTGTGTCACAACACTCTACAACACTCTAAATAAGGTATGAATAAGTTTATTTAGTTCACAAGGGCCCAAGACCTAATGTGAGTGTGTTAAAAACATTACAACATTAAGTCAAGGCATCATTAAGCTCAGTTTTATAAGGATGGCCAAGTGTGAAAATGTCACTAACAACATTTTTTGACTCTACATTTAGCCCTCACTTTAGTGAGAGGAGGCACTTGCTTCAAACTCACACTAAAGTAGAAAAACTCGCTTCAAGAGGGGTCCAAGTGCACCAATTCTAGTAAGATGGGATGAGAAAGATCAAGAGGGGTGATCAAGCCCCCATGATCAAGATCTCATGGAAAACCAACATAGGCACAAAGGAACACATATGAAAATGATATAAAGAGCATCATTAAGGCACAAGCATACACTGTTGAAGATAAAGAGAAGAGAAAAATTAAAAAAGGGGTTGGATCAAGCTTTGACCATTTTTCCAACACGATGTGGATCAAATCTTGGTTGTTTGTCTGAAAAATGCATGCTCACTCTAAGGCAACGTAACTTACACACACACACATACACACATGGTCGGTATGTACTCATACACACACGTGTGAGTGGCTATGGGAAAGTCATGCCTTGGTTGGGTTTCCTGTCAAACCATACCAAAGTTATACCTCCTGATAACTTTGATAAGGCACCACGTAAAAGTGAACTTTGAGCTTCATGAGGCAAGAAAAGCTTTGTATGCTTGGGGCTCATAAACAAACAAGATGGATCCATAGGAATGCAAAGTGTATTATGCAAGGTGGCCATATAACCAAAATTACAAATGCAACAATAAGGAATGTTTAAAGGAGTTTTGCTTAGTTCACATAAGGTCTTTAACTTAGGGGATATTGTGCCTAATGTCTCCAAGAGTGGACCCATGAAAGAATAAAATATTCACAACTTAGGGGATGTATAGTGTGTCACATCAAGCCACTAAGAGGAATGTAATATGCTAAGAGAGATCACACTCTTGAAGGAAATCACACCCAATATCATATCAACAAAGCGAAAGACACGTCACATGAATTAAAAATACTACACCATGAAACATGAAAAAGAAAAATACAAGAGAATAATGCCAATATATGCCCCCACTTTAAAGAATTTTCTAAACACCATGCTATGAGAAATTACTTTAAAGTAGCCAATGAAAAATGCTAACAATAAAGGAGACATGAAAGCCAACTTGAAAAGCCCTATGCCAAGTCATATGTTTCCAAATAAAGCTATGTCATGAAAAAGGAAGGGGTTTCCCCCAAAATGAAACACCAAACACACATAAGGGATTTATGGATTTGGGGTTAGTATGGTATTGCTACAATGTGTTTAGAGAGCTCAAAATTGTCATCATTCCCCAAATATTCATAGAATTGGAAGAATGACATAAAGAGAGCGAAAATAAAGAAAAACCTTTTGGGTCAACATGGAAGAGACATGGATGTCTCGATGCCTTGAGTCATCCCCAAAAGGAAAACAAAAGAAAACTAAAAAGATAAAAGAAAAAGCTTTTGGATCAACATGGAAGAGACGTGGATGTCTCAATACCCTGTGTCATCCCCAAAAAGAAAAAACAAGACAATAAAAAAGATATAGAAAAACATAAAAGATTTACAACATAGAGAAGAATGAAGGTACAAATAGAGGAATGCCACCAAGAGAGAGAACATCAAACAAAACATCATAGGGGATCACATTACACACATGCAATCACATAAAAGAAAAATAAATAATGTAAATGACTAGTAAGGCACATGCGAGTCACCCTACATGAGAAGATCATTTGCATCCCAATCGTGGTCATCGTATACAAAAGGTGGAAAACTAGCTAAAGGGATAATAGCAAGTGCCAAACAAGGTCTATCACTAGGTTCAATTGATCTGGAGGATTTTTGTCAAATTTTGAAGTTCCTTAGTTTTCTCCAAAAACATCTTCATCAAAAAATATTGGGAATTCTGACTCCAATGCAACTCGAACGAAGTCAATCGGAGCTACGGTGCTCGAGATACACTCAGTCAAACCTTTAGTCAACTCAAAGACCCAAGTCAGAAAAAGGTCAAAAAATCAAAGTTGTCAAAAGTGGTCAAGACTGGTGTCAATGTAAAGAGCTCATCGCAAGCTTTCCAATGATGTTTGTTTCATCAAAATTGGAGTTCGTTTGCCCAAGTTACGAGAAGTCAAAATCGGACAATCATGTGTGGACACGTGGCAGTCCAGTCAATGCCACATCATCAATCCAGTCAATGCACACATCACTCCAAATTATTTGACCAACGAATGAAATTTTGATATGGCATCATCTCACCCCTCCACGTGGCAAGCCATTATTGGCAAAAGGTGGCATATTATTTTTATAAAAAAATATATAATATTAAAAAAATAAAAATAATAAAATATATAAAACAAATTAAAAATAAAAATAAAAAAATGCCACATTCTTTTAGTAAACGTGGGCTCTCCTAAATTGAAGGATCTCCACCTATCTTAAAGCCCATATTAAAGCCACCCTATTTTAAAGCCATGAGTTTTGTTTTTAAAGTTTTAATTTTTTTTCAAAAAAGCTTATTTTCATGGAATCGTTATTTTAAGGGATTTTAAACTCTTTTTAAATTATTATTACCCCTATTCAAAAGGGATAATCTCCTATAAGATAGCAATGGGATTATTTTCAAGGGATAAAATTTAAAAGATCTTCTTAAAAATATATAAATAATCCCGTAAGAGTTATCAAAACAAAATTATAGGGATTATTGTTTTCCTTTGTAAGCCCAAAATTATAAGGGCCCTTCGTTATTTATCTTGAAGAGATTTTATTATGTAATGGGGGGATTTCTTTTGGATTTACATGTAAATTTGGGGAGATTGTAAATCAAGTTGTTATACACCAAATTGGGTAAAATTGGTGTATAAAAAGGGGTAAATGGGTGAGAGTTTGTAAGTGTGTTTTAGCTAATTATTTTTGTAAGGAATTTTGGAGGTGATTTTTGTAAGTGGAGAGTTAGGGTTTTTCTTCCTTGGAGAAATCTTATTATAACTTTGTGCTTTTGGAGAAGCTTGTTTCCACGCACTTTGGAAGTGCATTTTCAGATTTCTTTGTAATCCAAGGGGAGGCTATGCCAAAGATTGTCACCGAGTTTCTGGAGGAATAATTGGATCGGTCTCACTCTATTGGAGCAGACCCAGAGACATAGTCACGATTGTGGCGAACTCCATTATTATATTTTTTGCACTTTCTCTCTTCTTCTCTCTCACATTCTAGTTATCACCTTGATTTTTAAAGCATAATTTCAATAGTGTACACTTGTTTTTGAGTTTCCATTAAATTGTTTAAGTTAAGCATTCAATTATGCAATTAGCTTAGATCCTAAATCAGATCAAATTGGTATCAGAGCTTTTGGTGACTAGTATTGCAGATTTGTTTTGAATGCTAACAAGATCCAAGATTTAGAAGGGCAAAGGAAAGCTTGAGGAATATAATCCTGAGATCGGGAAACGAAGAACTTTTTCAAAAATGTCTGTGTCTGGAATGGAGGTACTCGAAGAACTCAGTGAGCAGGAATTTCAAAGAGCTTTCTGGAAAATGAGAGCTGCATTGGAGATGCTACTCAAAGAAAGGGAAGAACACATGAAATGTGAAGAAGATCATGGGGATAGTAAAAGTAAGAAGAAGCAACTAGAAGTTGGTGATGAACCCCCAAAATCCCCTCCATCTACTCCTTCTACACATTCTCTTTTTGCTAATCCTTTTAAGGGTGCAAATAAGCCTAAGATTAAATTGGATGTTAAATTTGAACTACCTAAGTACTGTGGTGAATTAGATGTTGAAAAACTAGATGATTGGATTCAGCAAGTGGAAGTCTATTGTAGAGTCCAAAACCTCTTTGATGATGCTTCTAGGATCCAGTTAGCTACTCTTCGGTTGGGACGTTCAGCTCTCACCTGGTGGGAGAGTAGGACTAGAGCAGAAATTTCACAGCATGGTAGAGTCAATTTGTCTTGGTCAGAATTTTTTAATGCTCTTAAAAACCAGTTTCATCCCCTAGGCCATATGCAACAGTTAATAATGAACTGGAAAACTTTTAGGTAAGGGAAAGAACAATCAATTCAAGATTAAACCCATGAGTTTTGTAAAAGGGCTATTGCATTAAATGTACCTTTGTACACCCATGATACTTTGTTAAAGTACATAGGAGGTCTTCACTCATATCTCAGACATTCTATTTTGGTCTTGAACCCTAGTAATTTGGATGAAGTTTGTGTCCAAGCTACACATTTAGAGTCAAGAGGAAAGGGTTCTTTTATTGATAAGTTTGATAATGATAACTCTATAAAGAAATCATCTAAGGTTGCAGAGACATGGAAAGGAAAGAAGACAACTACAATTAAGAAGGATGACAAGTTTTCTTGCTCTCATTGTGACAAGAAGGGTCATGATGAAGATCATTGTTGGAAGTTGCATCCCGAATTGAAGCCTAAGTGGGCTCAAAGACACAATCAAAAACAAAAGGGTAAGGAGAAAGACACAAATGTTGTTATGGATCTTGGTTTTGATTTTGATGATGAAAATAAGATAACAGCTATGGGTTTGAAAGGTAAAGCTCCTATTGCCAGTGTTTCCTTTGATAGTTGTGCTTCTACACCTAAAGTTAATGAAGTCTCTGATGATAAGAAAAGAATTGAACTTTTCCACATAAGGGTTATTGCTAAGAATGTGAAACTTGATGCACTCATAGATAGTGGTTCTCAAGTTAACTTAATTTCTGAAGATGTTGTAAGAAACTTGGGATTGAAAACTACACTGCATAAGAAACCTTATCAACTAGGTTGGATTTGCGAGAACAATAAATTGCAAGTAACAAGACAATGCACTTTGAAATTCTCAATCACTAGTAAGTTTGTGGATGAAGTACAATTTGATGTGGTTCCACTAGATATCTATGGGATAGTTCTGGGTAGCCCTTATTTATATGATCGAAAAGCTATTTTCTATAGGGAAAAGAATGATTATCATTTGTTTAAAGATGGCATTCAATATATTGTACATTCTCACAGGATTAAGACTGGTCGTTCTTTTACAAACACAGGGCAAGTAAAGAGGGTGATTAATGCAAGTAAAGATTTAACTCTTATGTCTGTCAACACAGGTGGTTCTAGACAGGAACTTGGAGTAGTTAGCTAGGGTCAAATGTCGCAAGATGCACCCACAGTACAACATGAGGGAATGGTGATTGAAAGCATTGATGGTCCCTTGGGTAAAAATGTTTCTATTGTAAGAGATCGATATGTTGTTGATTTATTCTCTTTCATCTCTGTATTATTGTTCAGCTTGATGCTAGTCAATGTTGGTTGGTTAGAGGCTTCAACAGTTGATGTAGATGCTTATGGAAGTGATAAAGTGATGTTAATGTTCAACAATGTTGTTGCAGTCTTTGTTGCGATTATGAGTCAGGTATATAGATGTACAGAGGATACAGGACAAGTGGGGAGGCTAAGTCCTCACTTAATGTCTAAATAAATGCCACTTTTGGAGGTCCAAAAGCTCTCTAGTGGGGAGGCCTAATCCAGAGGATTTTTGTCAAATTTTGAAGTTCCTCATTTTTCTCCAAAAACATCTTCATCAAAAAATATTGGGAATTCTGACTCCAATGCAACTCGAACGGAGTCAATCGGAGCTACGGTGCTAGAGATACACTCAATCAAACCTTTAGTCAACTCAAAGACCCAAGTCAAAAAAAGGTCAAAAAATCAAAGTTGTCAAAAGTGGTCAAGACTGGTGTCAATGTAAAGAGCTCATTCCATGTGGCAAGCCATTATTGACAAAAGGTGGCATATTATTTTTATAAAAAAATATATAATAATAAAAAAATAAAAATAGGGGTTGGGGCCCTAGGTTGGTTGGGGCCCTAGCTTGGTTGGCTAAATCTTTCCTGTAGCAGGAGGTTGGTCACAAGTTCTAGTCTCCCCCACCCCCGTGGTACTGGAGGGCATGTCGCACCAGCGCCGCCGGTCACGTTAAAAAGTTTACCAGGCGCACCTGCAGTTTATAGGGGGTCGTGCTACCCGATTCCTGCAGTCTAAAAAAAATAAAAATAAAAATAATAAAATAAAAATAATAAAATATATAAAACAAATTAAAAATAAAAATAAAATGCCACATTCTTTTAGTAAACGTGGTCTCTCCTAAATTGAAGGATCTCCACCTATCTTAAAGCCCATATTAAAGCCATTTTAAAGCCATGAGTTTTGTTTTTAAAGTTCTAATTTTTTTTTTTAAAAAGCCTATTTTCATGGAATCCTTATTTTAAGGGATTTTAAACTCTTTTTAAATTATTATTACCCCTATTCAAAAGGAATAATCTCCTATAAGATAGCAATGGGATTATTTTCAAGGGATAAAATTTAAAAGATCTTCTTAAAAATATATAAATAATCCCGTAAGAGTTATCAAAACAAAATTATAGGGATTATTATTTTCCTTTTGTAAGTCCAAAATTATAAGGGCCCTTCTTATTTATCTTGAAGAGATTTTATTATGTAATGGGGGGATTTCTTTTGGATTTACATGTAAATTTGGGGAGATTGTAAATCAAGTTGTTATACACCAAATTGGGTAAAATTGGTGTATAAAAAGGGGTAAATGGGTGAGAGTTTGTAAGTGTGTTTTAGCTAATTATTTTTGTAAGGAATTTTGGAGGTGATTTTTGTAAGTGGAGAGTTAGGATTTTTCTTCCTTGGAGAAATCTTATTGTAACTTCGTGCTTTTGGAGAAGCTTGTTTCCACGCACTTTGGAAGTGCATTTTCAGATTTCTTTGTAATCCAAGGGGAGATTGTAGCCAAGTTTCTGGAGGAATAATTGGATCGGTCTCACTCTATTGGAGTAGACCCGGAGACATAGTCACGATTGTGGTGAACTCCATTATCAGATTGTTTGCACTTTCTCTCTTCTTCTCTCTCACATTCTGGTTATCACCTTGATTTTAAAGCATAATTTCAATAGTGTACACTTGTTTTTGAGTTTCCATTAAAATGTTTAAGTTAAGCATTCAATTATGCAATTAGTCTAGATCTTAAATCAGATCATCAATACTCTTAGGAGAATTACATTGTTTAAGCTCATAGAAGAGGAAACTAATGAGTTCAATTCATTATGCACTTGTTCATCGATCTTTGCAATCTCATCATCGTCATCTAAATTAATCACAACAGAAGGTCGAATGATAATGTCCAAAGAAGGGTTCAACTCTTGTTGTGATTGCATTATGGGATCTTTTTTTTTGGGGGAAGGGGTAGATTCATCATGCATTGCTTTAGTCGAGTTTGGATCTTTATTTTCTTTGTTTATTTCTTCATTTAACCTTCGAACAAGGGCACAACATCTATGCCTACACTCTTTAGCACTTCTATTTCTTTTAGTTCTATTTTCAATTTGCATTTGTGTAGGAGCAGGTTGATCAACCATAATTTTATTTTCTTCCCTAAGGGGAGGAACAAAAGGAACCACCGAAGGTTGTTCAACCACTTTCACTTTAACTTTGTAAACTTTTTTTATTCTAGGAAGCGTGACGGGATTTTTTACGTTGTATCTTAAAGTCTTTTGTAGGAAGTAGGTGAAGGCTTTTTCTTAGGTTGGTCTTGGTTAAATTTAGAATTTATTTAGGTTTGATCATTGTTTTGTCAAGGGTGGTAGGCTCAATGGTGGGTGGAGGCATGTTTTAGAGGGATAACTCTGCTATTTTCTTTGCCTTGAAATTTTGGTAGGATTTGAAAAAGAAGTCTTCTCATGGTTTTATAGGTTCCATAGGCTTGAGCCAAAAGAAATCTAATGAAAAGTTTCCATGGGAAGACAAAGGGTTAAAGCCACTATGATGCACAGTGAAAATTTCATTTTCAAAGGGAAACTTTAAGCATTTATATACAATCGAAGGGATTGCATTCATGGAGCTAAGCCATGGATAGCCTAGCTTCACATGAAATTGGTCTGACTAAGGGATGATGAAGAATGGGATATCTAATGTTTTCGGTCCTATTTGTAAAGGAAGGGTGATCAAACCCATTGTAGGACAAGTAAAACCATTATGCATCTTGATCCATGATTTCAATTTATCATATATATCTTAATAGAGTTCATGCAAAAGTAAGAATTCCTCAGTGATCACATTAGTGGGCTTATCATAGATTTGGTCGACTATGTAAAGAGGACCATTAGGTGCATGTTTAAGTATATCTTGTGAGGAGAAAACAATCACAAGAGAATTTTTAGTTCGGTTCTTACGATGTTGAGTTTTGACCAATGCAACCAAACCATCCATAGGATTTTTTTCTTGTTGATCAATATCCATAGGAATTTGTTGAATTGTATCTATGTTCTCATCATCTATGTCAACATTCATCACATCAATCTTTTTAGTTTCACTAGCTTTGACAAATGAAATATTATGTTTTAGCATGGGGTTGGTAATGATTTGCAAGTTTTGGTTAGGAGGGGCAACAAACTCATTTCCTTGATCATTAACACCTCCAACAGAAAGCCAATCGGAATCAATGAGGTCTTGCACAAGATGTTTAAGATGCTTGTACAATGTTCTATATTGTGTCCATTTTGTTGGTGATAATGGCAATAAGCATTTGATCTAAAGTTCAGAAGTAGAGGCTTATTAGGATCGGATGTTTTAATGGGAGGCAAGGTGATCATTTATTGTTCTAAAATTTGTGACATTGTGTTATGAAGGGTATCGGGTGGGGGAGTGAATTATCTTTTTGGGTCCCCATAGCTAAAGGGTATCATTGCTTTTATGGAAGCTACTTGGGTATTGTTAGTTTGATTTGTTTGTTGATGGGGATTAAGTTGAAGGAAGCCTTTATTCTATTTTCTAAAAGGTTGGTAATTGTTTTGGTTTGCGGACTCAAACTTCTTAGTTTAGATAGAAGTGGACTTTGTATCATGACTACTAATTGAATTTTTATAATCATAGAGGGCAGTGCACAAGTGCATTAAGGAGGGAAATTTCATCATGGTAAGCTTATTTTGTATTTTACTTTGAAAATTTTCTATGAACATCTTTTGAAGGTGAGGATCGAGAACCTTGACATCGATTTGGGAATAAAGCAATTGATAGCATGAAATAAATTTAGTAATATTTTGTTCTTTTTTCTTATATCTCATCAAATCGGCCAAGGTCATCTTAGGAGTCATATGCACTTGGAAATGGTTTATAAATGCCTCAAAAAGTTCATTGAATGAACAAAGTGAGTTATTCGATAATGAAGAAAACCATTCTAAGGCAATATCCTTCAAGGACCTAGGGAAAATATTACCCAAGAGTTTATAATCAAGGAAAATGTCACTATATAAGGTAGTATAGGTGGCAACATGGTTAGAAGGATCACCCTTCCCCCCATATTTCTTGAATATAGGCACCTCTACACCTTATGGCATCATTGCTCACAATATCTCCAAGGATAATGGACTGCTTTTGACATAATATGTAGGTGGGCCATTTTGATTTTGGTTAATGGTGGAAACTTGCTTTTGAAGGGATGAAACAATTTGCAAAAGTTGGTTTATGAGAGGGTCATTGCTTGTATTATGAGATGGAGGTGAAAAAGGTGAAGGGGTGTATGTGTTAAAGGGACAAGTGAATGGAATGCTTATAGGTGGTAAGATAGTAGGAAATATGATGTGTGATGCCACAAAAGGTACTAGGGATGCTAGCGGAAATAACTAAGGAATCACATTACTAGTCAGTTGCATTGTTGTTATAACTTGAGGATTGGTATAGGTAGGAATAGAGGCAATTGTTGTGGGAGGATGAATTTGAATTCCTCCTTGGCTTGTGACATTATTCAAGGGGAAAGCACAACTAGGTAAGGTGTTTTCCAAAAATTTGAACTATGTTATGTACAAGGTCAAGTCCATTTTCACTTTCAAGCATGTGATGAATTTTATCTATAGTAGGGATAGCAATGGTTGAAATGTTGTCATTTTGTGCTTGATGTTGTAGGTTTGCTAAATCTTCATGATTTTGAATTATGTTTTCTTGTAGAACACTAGCAACCATTGTTTCAACATGCGTTACACTAATTGAAGGCAAATATTTGTTAAGGGTATGGTCCATACCTAGTGAACTAGTGCCAATACTAGCAGTGAAAGAGCTAGATAACCCAAGATCCACGATAATTATGTTATTACGGGATGAAATGAGTCTCAAACTTTGACTCACTATAGTATTAGCAATAGGACACCAAGTAGAAATCTCATGCAAGGGATGCCAAATGCAAGATGAATGCAAATGCAATTTAAGCTAAATATAATGAAATGAATATAGCAAAAACTCTATAAACTAAAATAGAAAGTTATCAACAAAAAATACGAGCAAAAAAAATAGAGTTTTAAATTTTGGAAAATACAGTTTAGAATCAACACTCAGACTAAATCGCCTAGATGGGCATATGATTCCTAGTAAGGGTTTTTTGCAAAACTTTTAGAAAATTTCAAGTGATCTTTATGCTTTTTAGTTTGTATGATCTGTAACCTAAGTGCAAATGCAGATTTTACATGATTTTCAAGGATTTGAGATGCAAAAATGTAACCTATATGCACTTTCACTAATGCAAAATTTAGAAACCCTAGAATGTCACTTAACTAATGTAAACCCTTAGAATGCAATGTTAATGCAAGAAAGATCTAGGATGATGATGCAATCCAAATCAGAATTATGATGTTCTAAATGAAAGTTCACCAAAATAAAAGGTGAAATTTTGTTGGTTCTATGCTTGGGAGATAGAATAAAAAACTTCACACTCTCTCATTCAAGGAAAACCCTAGAGATCTCAATCCAAGATAGATAAAGGAGAAAGAGATCTTGCAATAGGGCTATCCTAGGGGCTAATTGTAAACTAATGAGGGGTTCACCACCAAGCTAGGGCTTGGAAAGACAAATGTAATGCAAATCAAAATGCATAAACCTAGTATGATGTAATATTTCACTAAATTACATAGAAAACTATGTAAATTAGAACAAAATGGTGAGATATCAGAAGTGTGCACCTAGAAACCTAAGGGAGATTGAATGAATATTTGAAATGCTAAAAACATTGAATTTAAATCTGACTGGGACTCATACGCCAAACTAGGAGATTTAGTCCCAGATTAGGGTTTCTAGGCATAAATTGAAATCTAGGAAAAGGGTGTTTGAAACTATAAAAATATAGAAAATGGCCTAAACTGGGACTCATACACCAAAACTAGCGTATCAGTCTAGTTAGGTTTTATGAAGCTTCAAATCTTAAATATTCTCCTCAATGTTTTCTTTATCCTTTCCAATTTATTAAAGCATCTGAAACTCTAATTTACAACCTATAGAAGTCTTTCAATGATCTTCAATGCAAGGTGACAAATTTGACAACTTTGAACACTTTGAAAATTTTCTCCAAACTTGCTCTTAATGTGTCTACAACTTAGACCTGCAAATCACACAATAAAGAGAGGGACAAATTCGTTTTGTTAATGAAAAGGGCTTTTCCTTAGTCAAATCCTATTTTGGTAATCAAACCTTGAAATGAAATGGAATAGGAATGGAGAATGATGAATGAACAAAATATGATGTTGCAACTCACCAAACCCTAACAATAAGAGGCTACAAACATGTATGAAATGGATCCAATAGATGTATATCTTGACTCTTTCTTGAATGTGATAGATCTTGACTTGAATGCTAGCTTGAATCATAAAACCCTACATCACAAATATTAACTCAGAAAGAAAAATGATGCATGAAGACTTTGAAAAGATGCTCGATGCTTGAATAATGCTCTAAAACACTTGATAATATGCCCTAGAATTATCTTGAATGGTCTTGTAAACACTTGAATGCTCTTGTGAGCTCAAATTATCTATTATGAATGCTCTCACAAAATTCTTAGATGAAAATGAGTGAGAGAACCTTGTATTTATACTTAATTATTCCAAATTTCATGAAATTACAACACTACAAGCCGACATCAGATCTAGGAGGATAAAATCTTGCCAAGAATTTAAATTAATTTTAATTTTGGGCCACATGAGACTCATACACCCAAGGTGGCATATGAGTCCCATTAGGCATAATTTATGGGACCATTTTCAAAAATGCTTAGAAAGGTGTAAAATCTAGATCAAGACCCAAAACTCCAAGTGGGACTCATACGTCCAAGGTGGTGTATGAGTCCCAGATCACTAAATTTGGGTCACACAACCTAAAACCACCTAAATTTTGATTGGATGTTGATTTATGTCAAGATTATCCTCGAAAGATGCATAAATTAAGGCTTGTGGATGCAAAATAAGGCCAATCAAAGCATAAAGAAGCCTAATTATTTATGAAAACCCTAGAAAAGTGTGAAAGTGTGTTGAACAACACTTTACAACACTCTAAATAAGGTATGACTAAGTTTATTTAGTTCACAAGGGCCCAATACCTAATGTGAGTGTGTTAAACACATTACAACACTAAGTCAATGCATCATTACGCTCAATTTTATAAGGATGGCCCAAAGAAGTGTGAAAATGTCACCGACGACATTTTTCAACACTACGTAAATTATCAACATTGACATATTTGATTTTGGAGCCAAATTAAGAGGCCTAGGGCATAATATTCACTAGACCAGATGCACCCTTTTTGGGGATCAAAAGTGTTGGGGGAAAAATATTAAATCTATAGTTTGATTTCCATGTTTGATTTTCCAAGAATGTTTATAAAAATGGGCCATGCATAATTAGGTCCAAGCACATGGGGGGAGCTAAACTTAGTGTGAAATTGTAAAAGGGTGACAATTTTTTATGCTATATTGTCATGCTTGGTGGTCATGGGATAATAAGATGTATGAGGTAGTCAGGTTTCATGAGTTGATGATCCATCTAGTCATGGTGACGAGTCTCTATGTAGCACATGACACTACCTAAAAGTTCAAAATTAATGTTAAAAATTATATGTAATTAAATTCTAAGGTCAAATGTTTCATAACCTTACTAAAAATTACTTATTGATCAATGCTAAATGTGTTACTCATTCCTGAACACCATATCATCTAATATGGATGTATCCTACTCCTAGCCTAGTGCATTATAAGAATTCTTAGCCATAATTGTAGACAAATCTATAGTTGCAGCAAAGGTGAGATGATTATTGACACCTAGAAGACTCGCCCTCATCAACTTATGCAAAATACGTGTAATGTTGTAACAAGGTTTGTGTGAGGGAACTAATATACTATAAATTCTCCATCTCAATGCTCTCCTTCACAAAAAAATGGATCATTACATGTTGAATTTCTAGCCTAGGTATGGGTGTTTATGCCTACTCTTAGGCATGATGTGTCCCCTCTCCATCCTGTGTATATCTTGACTCTACCTTGGAAATTACACATATCAAAACAATTCAAAATATCATTAATAAAAAACTCACAATAAGGTTTCCTCAAAAAAAATTATGAGACCTTGTTATTGTTGCATAGAGGACAGTCAAAAACTATCCACCACCTTCCCAAAAATTATCTCTTATTTCTTAGCATTGGAACCAATGAATAGAGAATCCCTTGCAACTTGTGTGTATGGGTGCATTGGTTCTTCGATCCATAAATAATGCACACAAATCATGTTTCAAAATTTTCTTCTCTTTCACTTGTTTGTATGCTAATTTTGTGGAACAAAATTATCATGCATCCTCTCTTTTGTTGGATCATATGTTTATTTGGCCACTAACAAAATATATATGAAGAATAATATATTCCAAAGATATACTAAGGGTTGTGTGATGTAAACTAGTTGCATTAGTATTTTTCAATGTATCAACCAATGCTTGGAGTTCTTTAAATTTCTTCGTTTCAATTTGACTTAATAATTTTTATTCTATTTCAAAAGGATGGTAAGAAATAGAAAAAATATTTTGTTGAGGGTAAGGCCATGCCTACTCTTTATTAATATTTTTTTCATGCATAATGTTTGGTGAATTAGTGTTTGAAGGTATTGAAAGATTTGTAATTCTTAAAATTTAAAATATATTATATCAAAATTTATGTAAAATTTATGTTCATTTTGATTTAAACCACTAAAAACCTTACCTCCTCAACCTCGTGGATTTTGTGAAAACATTGTGTTGGCTTCAATCAAATCATTTTTTTACAAACATGCTTGTGTTTGGGTGTTGGAGATAAATGGGGTCAAGCTCAAATGAGCTTAGCCTCTAGTTTTTTCCTTTTAACATAGAAAGAATATGAGAAAATTTTAATGCAAGTGCATTACACTGCAAGAACATTATAATTTTCTTGTGTTTTTCCTTGGATGTGGCCAATATTTGGTTCCACATCTTAGTTCACATGCCCTATCATATGTTTTTTACCTAAAGACTTTGAAAACCAAATACTCTAAGTGATCAATCATAAATGTACTATCCTTATATAAAAGATATTTTAATGTTGATCTAAGTTGAGGTTAATTGTTAGTGAGGATTTTATGTGCAATAAAACAATAAATTTTATACTACAAAAACCATAAGATCCTCCCTATAATCCCTTCCATAAAATTTTGATTTCAAAATTCATCATGGTTCAATGCCTACAAATTTTTTCCAACTGTTAGTGTGAAAAAAGTGTCTTTATGCATCTAGTTATCATTTATCTAGTTCTTACACCTAATAGTCTAATTCACACTAGATTAAAAGTTTACTTAGTATTTTAGTTGTCTCACCTCATAGACACTTGACGCATGCCTTCACACTTGTCTGACGTGTTCTACATGTGTCACATCACCTGGAGGGTTAGTCCATCTTTTTGTTTCACCTTCCTACCTCCTCCTTGTCCTATATAAACAAGGAGTGATCATTGTATTCTACACACATTCTATAATAGCTATTGACTTATATATTGTGCTTGATTCATTTTATAGTAGTTTGAATATTACATTCATTATTTTCTACTCCAACATGGAATTAGAGCATTAAATTGCAAGTTCCTTCTTGGTTCTTAGTGAATCAAGCTCTCAGCCCTAACAATGAAGTGTTGTCGAGCCAAACGGACATTGCCATTACATCCAAAAGGCCTAAGAAATGAAGAAATACCCTTTGTTTGATTAATTTTAGTAATTTTCATTTTTTATAAAAAAAAATTACCATTTATTTGAAAAGTTGTACAAATTCAAAAAAATAATTAGCATAGGGTTGATTTTCCCTCTGCCCATTTGCCCTCTTGGATCAATTTTGTGTTTTCAAGAGAAAATTTCTCCTATTCGACCTATTGCAGAGGTATTTTGGACGATATTTGTATTGTTGGTTTATGCATATTGGTTCTTGCATTGTACTCCATTCACCCACGGTACAGCCTTTATTTGTTTGCATCCATTCACGACCAGCAGAGGCCACCAATGAAGCACTGGAAGTTTGACATTAGAGGTAAGATCCATCGTCACCGTAGGCCTTCTAGTGACCTTTGCAATCAATCTGTGTGTTGAAGGATTTTGAGGCATGTTTGGAGATTCCACACGAGCTCCAAATTCCATCAAGAAATCCCTAGGTCGCCAAGATACTCACCACAGTCAGCTTTAAATTTATGGCTTGTAGTTAGAACACGGGTAGCGGTTACTTCTCATTGGTCTGTCAAGGCTCACCATCTCTCGACTTTCTCAACAGTCTTCAAGCTATTTGATGTTTGAGATTCCCCCACTGTGTATTCAACATTGGTTCCTGCATTCTGCATGGCTACAGACTGCAACACAACATCAACAACCTTTGCTGCAGGAGGCAGACCCTTCAAAGAGTTTGAATACTATTACTAGGCATGACAATGGTGATGAGCCAAAGCATCTGCTTTTTTGGAAACAAATGAGTATAGAACTTGCAAGGATCTGTGAGAAGATATGTGTACCAACCTCTTTCCTGCTTTAGAATCGGTCCACCAACAAGCACATGGCTCCAAAAGTTGTGACTAGTCTCTTTACCTGCAATGCATATTCTCTTCAACAGTTCTAGTAACTTCTGTACATCTGAACAACAACATACGGCAAGTTCACTACCAGTAATCTATCGATAGAAAATTCACTGTCAACAATTCACCGCCATGATAAATTCATCAAAAATAAAATACACCACTAGCAATTTAGAACCCTGAACAACATCCAACAACCTGCATTTGGTGGAAACTAATGGTCACTATAGCTTCTATTATCATTGTTATGAAGTTACGACCATGCAAGATCTTCCTACTGTTACTTGCAGAGATGAAAGGGTGTTGTGTCTGGATGTAACTCTGTTTGGATATATGTGTTTTCATTTAGGAATGGTCTATTGTTTTGAGAAGTGCGTAGCAAGGAATCACACGATCTTACCTTCTTCCATCCACGAGGAACTCTTCATGTGACCTAGTACTTGGTCAATAACTTTAAGACCAAGTGGTGACGCCCTTACTTAGTATTGTCCTCTTTTGAAGGATATATCGACCACACCATAGATCACATTATGCAAAGTGTTTGACTCAGCTATCTCCTCTAACAGTCAAACTCCCACATACCCCTTTTGAGTCAACTAACATTTTTTGCTCAATATCCACATTTATTGTTCAAGTTAACATTTATTATCCTTGTGGATTTTCAACAAACTCAACTAGTGTGTTAACAACCGACTAGACCATCAATGTTTTATGTTGACCACTAGCAGTCAATTCTAGCCCTCTAGCTTATGGAAAGAGTTTGCAAAGGAGGCCCTTATTTTATTTTGGCATTACTTTCAAATGAGAAATTGGATTTTGAAGTGTGAATAGTTTTTGGAAAGTTATTTTCATGACAGAAACAGTAGCGTCAATTTTTTTTTAAATTAGACTTTTTAAATCTATTTTTTAAACCTCCAAAAGTAGTATAATTTGTACAATTTTTGACAAGGCATAACTTTCACCTTGTTTGTCAAAAAATGACAATTGTTTTAAATTCATCAAAATTTCACAAGGACTCTAGATTTGTAGTTAAAATCAAGTTTAGGAAAGTCCATTTTTCCATATTTATAAAAGTCTCCATGAGTTATAAGCAGGTGATTTGCCTTCCAAACTTGACATGAACTTGTAATTCTTGTTTTGCATCTTTTTTGGGGGTTAACATTCAGATATAATGCAATTTTGGGGGGTTTTGTAAGGCACAATTCAATTGCCTTCTTGTGTGTGCATTATGGATCTTAAAATCGACTTGTTAACTCTACATAATTTCTACACATGGAAATTCAAAATACAACAACTACTTCATTCTAAGGGATTAAGGTAAATGGTCAATAGAAAATAAATGCAATTTACTAGGGATTTTGAGCAGTTTACTTATTGGAACAAGTTAGATGAAGTAATGGGAATAATAGGTCTTCTTGCTTCCAATAAATTGCAACTTCACATTTCAGTTGTACAACTCCTAAGTAAATGTGGTACAAATTTGATGATCTCTTTGGTAAAGTTGACAAGTTCAAGATTCTATAATTGGATGTTGAATTAACAACATTATCTCATGATGCCTTATCTTCTATTGAAGACTTTTTGGTTCAATTTAAGTATTTGCATTCTAGAATTTGGGTTGTGGTAAAAGACAAATAGACAAAGTGTGTGTCTTCTTGATTTTGTCAAAATTAAGAGATCCTTATCAGATATTTTCTTCTTCTTTTTACTCTACCATGGATGCTCTTGGAACAACACATGTAATGCCTTCTTTTGAACAATTTTATGATAGAATCATAAGAGAACAATCTAAATTAATCTCTATGGATGCTATCACCTCTTCAAAAAGTTAGGAACTCATTGTTCAATCATCTAAGGGAAAAGTAAATAAGTATTCTTACAAACCTAAGGTAGAATCAACTTCAACAAATGAGAAATCATCTAAGAAGAAGAATAAAGTTGACACACAAACTACATCCTCTACATAGTCAGGAAAGAAGACTTGCAACTCTAAAAATAAACTTCATTGTACTTTTTGTAGATTACAAAATCATGATAGCAAAGTTTGTCATAAGAGGATCACAGCTTTGGAAGAGGCCATTCATAGATATAACATTGATCTTCCTAAACTTACTAAAGGACATGCCTTTACAATGAGAGGTTTAGATTCATCCAAGGATAGTTGGATAGTTGACTCAGGGGCCTCACATCACATGACTCACTCATAGGATATTCTACCATATATTTTTTATAGCACTACTCATAATTTAGTGGGAATCTCTTCACACATTCTAGTTATGGGGTCAGGTATAGTATAATTGAAAGTAGGCAGTATTGAGGATGTTCTCTATGTTCTTGAGATTTCAACTAATCTTCTTTCAATTTACTAATTTTTTTATTTTGGTAATGGAAAGATAGTTGAGTTTTTCACCACATGATGTAGTAATTCAACAACTACACCATCTGGAGAAAATTTTCACTTCAAGAAGAGTAGATCATGGGTCTCATTTATACAAGTTTCATGGTTTTGAGTCATCTTGTGGAGCATCACATATTGCCCATGATGAGTCTTTAAGAAAACTTTAGCATGAGAGGTTTGGACACCTCAATTATGGGTATCTTTAGTAGTTGAGTACTAAGAATATGGTACTTGGAATCCCTAAGGCTTCTTGCATATAGGGTGTTTGTCGAGGTTATGTACTTGGAAAACATCATTAGGAACCATTTCCAAAGGGTAAGGCCCATTGTGCTACTACCTTACTTGATTTGGTTTATAGTGACTTCATGTAATTTCCAACTCCTTTACTTTTAGGAGCCAAGTGTGCACTCAATTTCGTTGATCTAATTACTCATGTCACACTTGGGTGTATTTTCTTAAGTACAAAATTGATTTCTTCAACACTTTCAGTACCTTCAAGGTGTTCATGGAGAATCAATCAAGTTCTTCTATTTAGAATATATGCATAGATAATGGGGGGAATATGTGAACAAGGACTTTGTGGAGTATTGAGTTGAGCATGGTATTCAACATCAATATTTGGTTCCCTACACTCCTTAAGAAAATGGTGTTGCTAAAAGAAAGAACAAATCACTAAAGGATATTGAAAATTGTATGCTTAAGTTTAGGTTTATGGCCCCATCATTTTAGGCTGAAGCTATCAATTGTTCCAACTATATTCAAAACTACACACCCCATAAGGCAATTTAGAATCTTACTCTAGAGGAGGTTTGGTCTAGAATCAAGCTTGATGTTTCCTTCTACAAGGTATTTGGTAGTGGAGATTGGGAATTCATACTAGATGGTTGGAATTCAAAAATATATATTTGTTGGTTATTGTGAGGATGTAAAATCTTATAGGTTATTTGATCCTATCACTAGGAATATCCACTTTAATAGAGATTTCCAATTCAAGATGATTCTTTCATACAAATAAATCCTCCATCATCATATTTTTCCTCACTACCTACTCCACCTTCTTCATCTCATGAGGATGCACCTTAGTACTTGAGGATACTTAAAATTGTGGCCTTGATTCATCACCACCACCTCCACTATGACCACTTCCACCACCTCATACCACTCATGGTTTTCCCAAGTGGGCTAGAGGTGTTGTTGAGAAGGTTGGTTCTTTAGTTGGTGATCCTTCATCCTCTAGATCCACTTGTTCATAAACTTTTGACACTAGTCTTTTGATTCATGCTATATCTCTAGATCCATAGAGTTTTCCAAATTCTTTTGATATTAAATAGAGTGGGACAATGCTATGGAAAAGGAGTATTCTTCATTGATGAAGAGTAATACATGGGATTTAGAACTACTTGTCTTAAGGGAATAAATATGGTGCAACACAAGTGGGTGTACCACACCAAATATGCAGTTGATGGTTCTATTAAAAGATACAAGTCATGTCTTACATAGCAAAGGGTTTTTCACAAGTTGAGGTTATTGTTCACACTCTAAGAAATTTTCCCATGTAGCCAAGATGGATTTAGTTTTCATTGTTCTTTCTATTGTTGCATCACAAAGATAGCATGTTTATTAGATGGATGTGAAGAGTGTCTTTCTACATGGTGTTCTTCATGAGGAGATCTATATGGATTAGCCTCCAAGTTTTGTCCAGGATTCTTCACTTGTTTGTAGGTTGCATCATTCCTTGTATGGTATCAAACCAGCCTCTAGGGCTTGATATGAGAAGATTGATGGTTTCTTGCTTGCATTTGGTTTCACTCATTATCACTCATATCAAACATTTCACATCCAAAAACATGGAGATGAAATTTTGATACTAGTCTTATATGTTGATGACTTGATCCTTACTAGTAGTTCCTCATCCATGATTTAAGATATTCAACATAGTTTGATGGCACACTTTGACATGACAGATCTTGGACTTTTGTATATCTTCCTTGGTCTTCAAGTTCTTTAGGCTACTGAGGGAATTTCCATATACTAGTAGAAGCATTCCATTAACTTGCTTCATTTCTTTCATATGAGTGATTGTAAGCCCACACATATACAATTCTAGTTTACTATCACTTTGACTATCACTTGCACCACACCTAGTGTTGATGCTACTTTGTATAGATATTTAGTTGTTAGCCTTTTGTATTTGGTATATAAATATCCAAATATTACCTTTGATATTGGGCTTGTCTCTCATTTTTTACATGACCCTCATGAGAGTCATTGGAAAGAAACCAAGCATATTTTGAGGTATATTAGTGTCACCACTCATTTTGGCATTTAGTACACACCAAGAGCTTCATAGGTAGTAGGATACACCAACTTAGCTTGGGCAAGAGATGTTGATTTTGATAATTGCACTTCAAGTTTTGTTTTTTCTCTTGGTTCTGGTCTAGTTGCATGGTTTTGCAAGAAAAAAATTGTTATTGTACATTATCATCTATTGCTGGTTGAGTATTTAGGAGCAGTTCTTCCTAGCTAGCAGGTACTATGGCTTTGAAAAAATGACAGAGTTTGGTCTTCCATTTGGTCATCATACTATACGTTGGTGTGATAACCAAAGTTCCATTCACATTTAATGTAACCTAGTTAAGCATTAACAAACAAAGCACATTAAGATTCATATTCTCTTCATTTCACAAATTATACAGGATGGTGTTCTATCATTAGAGTATTTGTGTATTGAGGACCAGGTTGTAGACATCTTCACTAAACCTTTAGCATCACCTCACTATATTATGTTGTGCCAGTTGTTTTGGGTGAAGTTTTCCTTGGGGGGTCTTGAGTCCTCTTTCCTTTGTATATAGTTCTCCTTTTTGGAGAGGATTTTTTTCCCACTAGATTTTCTCTTTTACTCTATTTGTGAGAGACTTTTATTTTGTACATGAGTACCTCATTAAACCTTGTTGTTAGTACTCATCTTTTAGTGATTTACTCTCAAATTATCACTTAAGGGGGGTGTTAGTGTGAAAAATATCTTTATACATCTAGTTATCATTTATCTAGTTCCTACACCTAGTAGTCATATTCACACTAGCTTAAGTTCACTTAGTAGTTTAGTTGTCTCGCCTCATAAACATATGAGACATTTCTTCACACTTTTTCCAAGTGTTCTACATGTGTCATATCACTTGGAGGATTAGTCACTTCTTTTGTTTCACCTTCCTACCTCCTCCTTGTCCTATATAAACAAGGAGTGATCATTGTATTCTACACACATTCTGTGATAGTTATTGGCTTATGTATTGTGATTGATTCCTTTTGTAGTAGTTTGAATATTGCATCATTATTTGCTACTCCAACAACAACTATTGATATTGACCAAATATTTAACAAAACATAAGTGATAAAGGGTAGTCCCACTAGTCATGCCAAAGTGTAAGAAAAAAAAGAAGCTAATAATTAATAACAATAATATAACTATTTTTTCTAACACCATGTGAACCTCTAATAGAGTGTGAATTGGATATGCTCTTGATTTGAATGCTTAAGTGTTCATTTTTTTCTTTGACATCATCTACTTGCTCAAAACTAGGATTAAGATTCTACTAAAAAAGGGACTTGAACTCAATTTATATAATTTTGATGAATGGATGAATGATTAGGATTTAATCATAGCTCAAGAGTTTATCTCATTATAGGTGAAGTGGGTGTAAAGAGTAGGTGGCTATTATTAGAGCTTATTAGCTCATTTATTTAATTAATCAAATTATTATTTTTTTTTTATCAATAAGTTTATTGATTTAATATGCTTTGTTAACTAATTTTTATCTTTTAAAGATTGTCTTAATTTAATTAATTGACATTACTGACTATTTTGATCAATGAGTTAACTAGTTTTAATCATTTTAAAAAAAATACTTGCAAATAATGGATTTATTTTGTTATTCTAAATATTTGCGGGAAAATAATTTATTTAAATTAATTAAATAATAAAAATGATTTAATCAATTTAATTTTTTGTAGTATCAATTGTTTACAAATACTTTTCTCATACAAGTATCAACATGAGACCAACAACCATGCAAATAATATCAGCTCCTTTCGAGTAACCACACTAGAAACCACCTATGGAAGATCAAGAGTTGCAACTTGAAATTCACTTATTTAGAAACTACTTCCACATTAAAACCAACTATGGAAGACCAAGAGTCACAACTTAGAATTCCATACTAGATATCCCTTTGGGATCTCAACTTGAATCACCATAATGAGAACTGAAGACTTTAACCAATTAAACACAACCCCTTAACAATCAATTTAATATTGATAAAAATATTAATTAATATTAAATGAATTAATTATTAATGAATATTATTAAAGCAACATGTGAAAGATTTTAATGTCTACAACAATCTTATTTAATTATATTCAACTTATTTAAATATCTAAAATTTCAAATTGAAATTAATTTATTAATCCACAAATAGTTCGTAGGGTTGTTTTACTCTCACCGACCCGTATAATTTTACATATAAAATACATACAATCGTATGCATGTATGAATCCTTGACAATTCTTTAATCTTGAACTTCCCGAACATTTGAACAAACCGACACAAAACCCTAACAGTTGAACAACCACGACGAAATGTCTTTAAATGTTTTTGAACAAAAGCGGTGAAGGTTAACGAGAATTGCCGTTACCGTCACGTCCTCGGCAAAGGCGGCCTGTTCCAAATCGGCGGGCCAATCGGTAGCTTTACCAGCTCCCTACAGTGAAAACTGTCGGCGAGCGGTGCCTTGAAGCCCTTCCACTCCTTTTCACATTTTCTTTTCTCCCTCTGCCTATATAAATAAATAACAAGGGGGCCACTAGTAATA
>VDFB02376193.1:0-28380 GCA_007258455.2 Sequoia sempervirens | reverse complement strand
TTTTTGTTTTTTTGTCTTATTTAAGGGGGTTCGGTTGAACCCATGTTCGACCGAACCCCTTTAAATAAGATTATTTTTATTTAGGGTTTGTGGGTTTGGTCGAATCTATAATGAGGTTTGGTCGAACCATTGAGTTCGACCACACCCATTGAGTTTGGGGGAAAGGAAAAAAATGAAATTTCCTTCCTCATATAATTTGTAAACCACTATTATGGTTTGACTCACCCTCAATATCTTTTCAAACCATTAAACCATTATCATGGATTAGCAGAATGTAAATATATGAAATAGTAATGAAAACACATCCAAGCATGTAAGAACACTAGATTTATGAGGAAAAACCAAGAAGGGAAAAACAAAAATAAGGATTAGCTCACATATGAATTACCACATGGTCAAATATAATTAGGCTCACTTCCCAAAAAAAGAAGAAAGGCTCACTACCAAAAGAACTCACTTTCCAAAAGAAAGAAGAGAGAAGAAGACTGTTACAAAGAGATTCGCTATCTCAAGGAAACAAGAGAAATCAACCACTGAAACTTTAATCTATTCACAACTTTTGGCTCACTATGTCTAGCAACTTCAAGAACACTGAAAATGTAGTCCCTTCCACTCACTGCATTGGAGTCATACACATTAAGCTTGCACTCAAATCGGCACACTGAATCAAATTCACATCTTTCACACACCTTATATAGATACACACTCATCTCCAACAATTCACCTTACATTTATACTATCCACAACATAAACAATCTCAATTAGGTTGGACTTAATGAAACATATGCACCTAAAACATGTAACACTAAAATAGTTCAGTGCCAAACACCTCTACAATGGAAAGAAATGAAGGAAAACCACACCAAGGGTTAACTAGAACCCAAATATACATCACCATGCTACTCAAAACATACATAATCCATGGGATACCTCCACAAATAGTTCTAGCATGTCGGGTCTACCAAACCTGAACTAACACTACAAGTGACCACATACACGCTTCATAGGTCACATAGACCACACAACAACACTTCACAACATCCACACAACATCTTAAAATATTTTGGGATCATCAAAATATTTTGCAACTCTTCCACTATCACTTGAAACTAAGAACACCATCATTCTGTGCAACTAGACACATTTCCACAAAACAAAACTTACTAACCAACCTTGCGAAACACCTCAACACCTAAAACCTAAAGGGAAGGGAGTTACAAATAATATAAGATCGTTCCAAAATCCACAAGAAAAGAAACCTCACTATGGAGAAATGTAGAGCAATCTCATTTCTCCTAGACAACCTTCTACACAGACAAACAAACTATCAAACACAACTGTCATTGTTGAATGATCTAGAACCCGACTCTGGATATAACACCTCTAAACACCTCTAATCATCATATCCAAATTACACAAGCATATCTTTAACCATGAATAAATCTAGAGCTCAAAACTGAACACACCTTTGTCACAATACACTCTTTTATTCAAATTTTCTCAAAAGCAATTGGAAACCAAGTGAACTTACTATAACTACAACTACAAATCTTATCCATCAAGACTTAAATGACAAAACTAATGAAAACACCACAACACATACATGCTAGTACAATAATTTGATAACACCAACCTTCTTCATACCATTTACATCAATTACCAACACCTACAATTTTTGACATCAATGACAACACCAATAGCATACTTGCAACAATATCCCCCTTTGTCATTGATGGAAACAAGAGCTCTCTGAAAAACCATCAACAAAAGAAGAAACCAACAAAATCTCGACAACAAGAAACACTCCCCCTGACTAGGGCATCTTTCACTCTTCACTCTCTCTTTTACTTCTACTTCACAAACTTCTTCTCCCCCTACCTAAGGAGTTCTTTAGTCTCTCATTCTCTTGTGAACATTCTCTCCCACTATTTTTTTCAAACCATATTATTTCCTATAATACTCTTCTGCACTATGGTTTTTCAACCAACTCCCTCCCCCTTTGACATTAATAGAAAAGGGCCATAAAATCATCCAACTCTCTTTCCTACATTGAACTCTTGTTCTCTCCCTCTTTGAAAACATTCAAAGGGAAACACCTACACTTTTCAAACATCATCTGTATACATTTTTTTTCTTTTTGGTTTTCTCTTTTGGCATCTGCATACACAACTTTGACACTACTTGTAATTCTAGCAAGAAACTGCGTTGCACTCACTTTTCTACACTCTCCCCCTCAGGGGCACAAAATATGCTCCATCTTATAACACTACTACCTACTCCCCTTGAGTGGTAGCCTTCAACATTAGTCTAAGACAATGAATATATCTTGAATGCTCACTTATATAGATGCACTAACTTATGCATCTAGTTAAAAGAATGAGGGAAAATAACCCCTTACTTCCACCAGAGATAGTCAAAAGTATCTTTAGGAAGAGACTTTGCAAAGATATCTGCAACTTGATCCTTTGTAGGAATATATTCTAGCTTCACCTCATTCTCTACAATTTCTTCTCTTATAAAGTGATACCGAATAAAGATATATATTTTTTAATTTGAATGCATTACAAGTTCTTTGAGATGGTATTTAAGCACTTGCATTGTCATAAAGGTAAATGGGTTCATCATATGATACTCTAATATCATTCGATGTTTTGCTTCATCCACAACACCCATGTAGAATCATAATGGTGCTGATGCATAATGCTCTCCTCTGATGGAGCCACTAAATCCAGCCTTACTCAGCTGGCCAAACCTCTCTGGCTTCAATAAAGGAAAGAACCTCCATGTACTTGTGTACAGCGATTTATCCTATACAAATGTCCGAAACAACTAAAATTGCAAATGATAAAATGCAAAAGACACTCAAAGTTAGCCAAAGTATTCGAAACAAAGAAGGAAATGGATAAAGCGAAATAAGACACCTTCACTTCTTGTTGATGTCCCTTTGATTGGCCCTTGGAATGATTTTGTTGTGCTCCTTAGATGGTTTGTGAGTGACTAAGTAGGGTTAGATCTTGAAAAATGACCAAATCTGGATGGCTAAGTGATGGAAAAGGATTCACCCAAAATGGTGGCATGTAGTTGGCAATGCAAAGTGTTGAAAATGCGCTTAAGGAGGGTATTTATAGAATAAATTGAATTATCTATAGAATTCAATGGTTGAGATTAAGCCACCAAGGCCAAGATGAAGGGATATGGTGAGTTGAGGACTCACAAGCCCTCACATCTTGACATATGGAGGGAGTGAAGAGTGGACAAGGGGATATGAGGTGTGAGTGAGGGTTAATCAGAAGGTACATGAGGTGGAGGGAAGGACATGCACCTTGGGGAGTGAGGTGATTTCCTTAAAAAGGGATTCCTTGTCCCTAAGTGGGATTGAAAGAG
The DNA here is from genome assembly GCA_007258455.2 of Sequoia sempervirens. Lineage (NCBI taxonomy): Eukaryota > Viridiplantae > Streptophyta > Pinopsida > Cupressales > Cupressaceae > Sequoia > Sequoia sempervirens. The sequence continues at coordinate 24,996 of VDFB02376193.1, read as the reverse complement.
ACATTTGAGGAATTTTGGAATTCCTCAAAAATCTACATGGGAAAAGGAAAGGTGGTTGGGGATATAAATGTGAATTAAAAATTCACATCCTTAGGAAGATCTAAAGGGTAAAAGGTGGGCTCCAAAAAGGTGGGACTTGGTCACATGTGGAGATTGTGACAAGTCAAAGGTTCTAGAAGCAGGAGGAATGGAATGCTGAATTAAAATTCACATATAAAGGAGGAATCTAGGACAAATAAATGTGAATTAAAATTCTAAAGCAGAGAAGTCAATGCCCAAGGGTAAATCAAGGTTGACTAAAAGTGGTGTTAAATTTAGCTAATGACTTTGGTTAAGGTTGTGCAAACATTGGATAGGCTAATTAATAGAAGATTAGAGGCAAGTGGCAAATGTAGGAGGATGTGACATTAATCTCTGATTAAGAGGATGCACATCATAATTATGAATTAATTAAATTAATTCAGATTAGGGCAAGGTTATGGAGGATGTGACAAGGAGAGAGAAAGTGAGAAATTTTAAATTGATTTTAAATCAAAAAGGTAAAAATGACTAAATTAAATAAATTAGCGTATTTATTTAATTTAGAGAGGAATAGGGTGAAAGATAAAGTATTAATTATTAAGTTAAATACTTTATCGATATGAGACAAAAGGTGCAATATTAATTCAATAAATTAATAATATTAATATGAAAGGTAGGCGGAAGTGATAAATTTAATCATATGGAAGTGATTAAATTTAGATGTCTACGATGCTTATTCAATCATCTATACAACCTACCCAATTTTCATCTTTGTATGAACTCAAGGAGATATTAGTATCCCTAGGATACCACAAACCATAGCCAAGAGTGCCCTTCAAGTATCTAAATATCTTCTTCACTGCTACAACATGGTATTCTCTGGGATCTTCTTGAAACCTTACCACAAGATAGACCACATTCATGATATTTGGTCTAGTAGAAGTTAGATATAAAAATCCACCAATCATTGATTTGTACTTTCTCTAATCAAATTTAGGAGATTCATCATTTTTTTCTCAATTTAAAATAAGTAACCATAGGGGTGCATATTGGTTTAGAATCCTCCATTCCAAACTTCTTCAATATTTCCTTGACATATTTTGACTTTGAAATGAAAATACCTTCTTCTAATTGATTGATTTGTAATCCAACCTAGAAGAAATTCATCTCCCCACACATTTCCATCTCAAACCCTTTTTACATCTCAACTAAAAACTTCTTGCAATTACCTTCATTTCAACCAATGATAATTTCATCCACATACACTACCACAATTAAGATTTATTCTCCCTCAACCTTGAAGTAAAGGTTACTATCTATAGTACCCTTCCTAAACCCTTGCTGCAAGAAGTACTTATCTAACCTTGCATACGAAGCTATAGGAGCTTATTTGAGTCCATAAAATTCCTTATTCAACCTATAGACCATATTAGTATCATCTAAGAACTAAATTCCTTTTGATTGTTCAATGTATACCTCTTCTTCCAACCCACTATTCAAGAACATAGACTTACATCCATCTGATATACTTTGAAGTCTTTATGTGTTGCAAAAGCCAAAAACATTCTAATTCCTTCCATACTTTTCACCAAAGAAAAAATCTCATAAAAATCTATTCCTTCTACTTGTGAGTAGCCCTTACACACAAGTCTGGCCTTGTTTTTGACAAAATTCCCATCTTCATTCAATTTGTTCCTAAAAACCCATTTCGTTCCTATCATATTCTTATTTGCAAGTCTTGAGACCAATTCTCATGTTGGATTCTTCTCAATATGTTCCAAATCCTCTTTCATAGCCTTGATCTAGTTCTCATCTTTACATGCCTCAATCATTGTTTTAGGTTCCACCTCTGAAGGTGTTACCATGGATTTTTAGCCCCTCTTTTAAAAATTCCCTTCTAGTACTTATAAGGAAAGGGGGTGTATTTTTTGGTCTTTAGCTAATTTGTATTTACTATATCAAACTTTGATTCATTTTTCAAACCTATGTATTTTCCCGATGACCATCACTGTAAAGATCAAAAGTCTATCGATGGGACCCAAAGGTTGTGAACGTATGTTATTATCAAGAGTTAAATGGGTGAAGTGGAAAAAGTGGGTTGAACTTTATAGAGTTTAAAAACCTTTGTTGATTCCAATAGGGTTTTTAAAATTCATTTATTTTTTCTAACATTATTCATTAAGTTCTTATGATCTTTTCAAAGCCGTTCACATAAAGAATAAGGGACAAATCAAAGTAATGAGTTCATTCTTTGGGGTGGCATACAAGAAAGTTTCTTTAACACTAGCGGACTCTGATGCTTTTCTAGAACCCATCCAGAGGCATTTATCGGTACATTTGGGGCTCAAATATTTTCATTTATGGGGATGAAATTACATAAAAATAAAATTTCTCATAGAGAAACACAATTTTCATACATTTCCATGAGCATATAGTTAAAATTACAGGAAATTTCAAATAGATAAAGATCTACGTGATGCAAAGTAATTAAAAAGCCAAAAAGATATATATATATATATTTATTTATATGTATCTACAAAATTTCATATTACATTGCCAAAAAAGGGGGTGATTCCACAATAAGGTATTTCAAATGCAAAGGGTAAATATGATGACTCAGATGGCCTTGATCACCTCTTGCATTCACTTAATTTGTGTAGGAGAGAAAATATTCTCATTATACTCCACATAGTGAGTGAATGTCTCCATGTTGCTTTCAAGGCCAATGCACATCAGAGTAATGGCTTGGTTGACCCTCTCAGTTCATAGATCATAGGAGATACATATACCATCACCAATCAGACCCACATGAGGGTGAAAAAAAATCCCTCTCAGCACATCTTCAACACTCTACATGTACCGTGGAAAAACCAAATGCTTGGTAGCCCACAAAGCCCATCCAAACTGACCAAAATTTCATACAATATTATATAAAGAAAAATTTTCTCAAGCAGTGTGGCATTATTAACATACACTTGCACTAGGAATTTCTCACCAATCACCTTACAAATGACTTCTTCCTCCACATCACTGCGGATAAAAAATACTTTTTTTAGTTGATCTTGCACTAGCTTGTGAACAACACTGCACTCAATGCCTTCTACTATTATGAAGTCACTCTCCATAACAACCTCACTTGACAAGCTCCACATGCTTAAAGATTTAACTAACATTATGTAGAATGAATAGGGAAGAGTAGGATTTATAGAGTGATAGGGGAAAAATGATGGAGCTTTGTTTGAAGCAATAAATGTCGAAGTACACACAAATTGCTTCAACCTAATTAATTCAAGTATGGTGATGGGATGGAGATCTTGTAAATTGGATTCAAACAATCCTCAACATTTAAAGAATTGCACATAATGATCTAGGTGGCATGCCAATAGTCATAGAGAAGTTAAAGTGGCAATCATTTCACACAAAGTAAATCCATGTGGTTTGTTTAGGTTAAGTGACGATTCATCCTCCTATTCTATCAATTGGGAAATGAGATGTAATCATAAAAATCCCAAAAAATAGAAATAAATGAGGGGAATTTTCATAATCTGACAAAATTAATTGATTTTCGACCAACTTTATTTGACTAAGTAGTAGTTAATAACCAAGAAGCCATTCTGAGAAACCTTAATTGTTTACAAATTGAAAATGTTTAAACATGTTATTTTTTGACATTGCAAGGGTCTGACATTTTGATCCCCCTTTCACTGTGATGCATGAGTGAATCAATCTTAATAAAGAATCAAATTTTATAGTTTCAATTCATTTTTTTATGAATGTTATTATCTGTGTGCAGTAATTTGAATTAAATGTTAATGTTTGTGAGAAAGTCTGTGAGCTTTTAAAACCATTTAAATATACCTTTCTTGTGAGAATTTGATGTTTAGTGACATTTGGTTCTTTTATTTATAATAGATGGTTGGAATTGTACCGAGTTGAGTCAGCAAGTGTTAGTAGTCTGATTTGTGAGTCATGATACTGATCATTTTGCAATCATTTCATTTCAGTATTAGTTAATTTCACCATTGATTTTCCCATTTGTGTCATGGCTATGAGATAGTGTTATTTTTCCTTTCCTACTTTCTGATAAAGCACAAACCCCAATTTATATATTTAAAAAATCCAAAAAATATATTAAAAGAGGGAGTTGTACCTCAATCAAAATTCAGAGGAAGATTATCAATCCAATGATAATCTCTCCAACTATTGTGAGTTAATTTTGTATTTCTTGGGTGTTATAGAGTCAAATGTGTTCATTTTATAAAGGAAAATATATTCACTAATAGATTTTTGGCAGCTTTGTTGGGGATTAAATGAAGAAATAATCATTTTTATGCAATCATAATCTTTGGTTTATTGAGGAATTTATTTGAGTTGTCATTTTATGATGAGAAGAGATGGTGTTACCACATGAATGTATCTTTCATGTGTTGTAGCCGAGATTATATTTGGTTACATTAGAACAAGACATCATCTCTCAGCTAAATACACATGTGGTGATACAAAGAAGTGTGAAAGAATATATGTGTGATTTTGGTGCTTGAAGAAGAAGAAGAAATGACAAAACTCATGCTTGGACCTATGGTGGAAAGGTTTTCAAGAATTGAAAGTGTTCATTATCCTAATCGGCCACCTCATCCCAACTAGAACCAAAACCTACCACCAACTCAAAGAGTGCCACCACTAAATTGATTGTTGAAACTCAAAACTATCTCTATCAGGATTGGTGACTATATTTCAAAAAGAACCCATACATCCCAGCTATAATTTATTTTGATGGCCTCTTCATCATTCCAGCCTTGGGGAACCATTTTTGGTCCCTTAGCAATGCCAAGTTTTCCCTTGCTTCCTAAAGGGTTTAGGGAACATTTCCATGTGTTCATTGGAGAAAATGCACATGACCTCAAAGACCATTTGCATGTTTTTGTTAATTCTTGTGCTTCCTTCGGTATTGATGAAGAAAATGTATTCATTCACCTTTTTATTGCATCTCTAAAGGTCGGGCAACAAAATGGTTCATGCAACTTGCAAAGGGAAGCATTACGAATTGGAATACTCTCAAAGATAATTTTCTTGAGAGATTTAAGGTTGTGGTCACATAAGAACTCATTTGAGAGCTCTCTTTGATATTCAAAGGAATGAGATTGAAAGTATTATGAGTTTTATTGATAGATTCATCAGGATTTTGAATCAAATTTTTTGTTCTAGTAGGCCAAGTGAAACTAATCTAGTAGCCACTCTTATGCATGCTTTGCCTCTAGGAATTCATTTCATCCTAAGCAGAAGAGGTGTATTTGGATTTGAGGTGGTAAAAATTGAAGCTATGACGATTGAGGAAGAAATGGCAAGGCACCATGAGTTGGGAAGTGGGATCGTGTCCATTTTGAATCTCCTTCCAAGGGAAGTGCTTAATGTTTTGAGTAATGATGAATCACCCCAAACTGATCTTTCGAATCTGGTTCCTCCACAACTATTGGGACTCCTGCAACTAACATAGTTAGAGATGCAAGCAAAGTTGAACTTTTAGGGATAGAGAATGAGGATTCTGATGATTTAGATTGTGATGATGAGTTTTATAGTCATGATAGCATGTATCTTGATATCACCATTCAGAAAGATATGAAGTAGTCTCTTATTCCTGATATTACTTAAGGAAAGAGAGAGATTCAAGAGAACGATTTCTTGAAGCCCAAAGTTATATAGATTCCTTCTTCAAGAATGGAAAGGGAGAAAGAATAATTCACTCCAGGGAGTGATACTTGACAAAGAAAAGTAAGAAGATAAGTGTGTGTCAACAAGGATGCAACAAAAGAATCGTTAGATGTTCATGCACAAACTCATAACTTCTAATAAAGGTCATGTTCATATGTAAGCAAAAGGTGAAGTTAATGATTCTAGAGTTACATATGATTCTCAAATCTTGGAAGAATTTATTATGTCTGATAGACCAATTGCACTTAATTAAGAGAATGAGACCTATTATGTTTCATCCATTATATGGTGCATTGGTAACTCTATCCTCATTACCCAAATCACTACTCTTAAAGCTGAGGTGATTAGCAAATTGAAAAAAGAAAGGACCTAGGATTTTTTTATTCAATGACTTATTCAAATATTCAAATGAGGAGTCATAACACTTCTTTATCACATAAGTCTTTCCACTTTCCAATTTATGTTTTTAAGGGTACTTTTGGGATGTGTTTATGTTGGTCTTAAACATCGAGGGTCATATTTTTCTCATCTTGTTAACAGATATGTATAATAGTTTTCTTTTCTTCCATTTTCGGTAGGAGTCTCCTACCTTTGTGAATTGTTTTCTTTGCTTTGTTTTTGGTGCATGTCCCATTTTTGTTGTGTCTAATCCTTTAATTTTAATCTTGACTCTATTTCCCAATGGATAAGAAAATGGTAGTCCTAAATTTTGAGTCTAGGTTCATGTCTTCATCCTTAGCAGTCATTGTCCCTAGTTAGAGCCAGCTATTACCATTGATTTTTTGCCCCTCTTTAAAAAATTATGTTCTAAGTACTTATAAGAAAAGGGGGTGTATTTTTTAGTCTTTAGCTAAGTTATAAAACATTATTGGACTTTGACTCATTTTTCAAACCTATGCATTTTCCTAATTGTTAGGTCTCAAAAATGCAAGTTTTGAACCTTAAAAGGGTGCCAATCTCTTAGTACATTTTTGGCTAATGAACATGGTAAATCTAGTTGATGACCCTTGAACCAACAATTTTGTGGGTTGCTATGGACTTCTCTTGCACTCTCAAGATCTTTCACCTAAAAGGAGAGAGATAGAACCCTAAAATTGAGGTGGCTCACTCAAATAAAGGAATGTAAGATGGAATTATGACTAAATGGAATGATCTAAGTGCAACTAAGCAATGAAATTGATTGATTATGAATACAAAACTAATGAAATATGCAATGTTTGAAAACACAGTGAGGTATGCAAGAATGAATTAAAACATGAGCAAACATAAACAAAACTGGAAGAGGTTGAACAGTGCACCTTGGAATTGAATGTTGAATCTGGAAGGCTTTGAAAATTGGCATAAATCATGTAAATCACCATTGGGACTCATTTCCATTGATGGAAAATTAGTCTTGTTACTAACAAAAACACCTAAAACTACTCTCAACTATCGGGAACTGGATTCTAACAAAATAACTTTTTCATCCTGAGGTGAACTCATTCACCACTAATGGTGAATCAATATTCCTCAAAAATCTGTGAAATCAAAGGTCATTATGTAGCTCTAGTTTGCACTTGTCTTCTTGTCAGGTTGATGGAGTCAAATCTGTATAAAATGGACTATAGGTCTTCAAGCTTGAAATAGGGTTTAGTTGACTTGAAACACTTTGTTGAATTCTTGACCACCTTTCAACACCTATTTCTTGACAAATATGCATACAAAAGTTTGCAAAAACACATGCAAAAGGGGAAAAATGGTTAAGGGTTAGAGTATAGGGATTTTCCTTGGTCAAATCCCACTTTGGTAACCAAACCCTTAATAAAGAAATGAAATGAAATGAGAAAGGAATGATGAATAAAGAACATGCAAATGTCCTAAACTCACCAACCTTGTTGAATAAATCTAAAGATGTATCAATGGTTGCTCCAAGATGCTTGATGTTTGCTTGATTGAATGATGCTTGAATGTAATTAGTGAATGAGTGAACTTGATAAATGATTGAATGAATGGGGGTTGAAATGAGAAGAAAAACACTTATTTATACACACTTATGCCCTCATAACCCAATAGTACCTCATCACAGGCTGACATAAGGCCTTTTCAAATAAAAAACCGAAAGGAATTTTGAATTATTTTGAATTTGGAGACAAGAGGGACTCATTTTCCACCCATGGAAAATGGGTCCCACCTTGGGCTTGTAAGTGGGTGTTGGGAATTAAGTTGCATTTAATGTTATTTGTCAGGTTTACATTAAAAAATATAGTTAATAAAGACTTATAAGGGCATAAAGGGGTCAAACAAAGCATAAGAAAGTTGTAAATAGTGAAATTATGCCTAGAGAAGCATGAAATCTTGTTACAATACTTTACAACACTTAAAAATAGGACTTGATTAGTGATGAATTGATTTTAGGTGAATTGTAATGAGAAGAGTCTACAAAAGTGTAGAAATGTTTTACAACACTTCACAACACCTTCACAAGACATCATAATTTTAATATTTTGGACCTAATGTGAATGCATAAGTTACATTACAACATTAAATCAAAGCAAGATAAGTCAAACATCACAAGAGATCAACCTAAATACCATGAAAATTTCAATGATCCATTTTTCTATGGTACATTTAGTCCCCACTTTAGTGAGAGGATGAACTTGATTCAAATTCACACTAAAGTAGCCATGTATATGAAGAAGGATCCAAATGCACTTATGTTAGGAAGATGGAATGACAATGATCAAGGAAAGGGATGATCAAGCCCAGGGATGAAGATCCCATGCCGACTAAACATATAAGAGGCAAAATTACATGTGAAAATAGAAAGAAAGAAAAAGGGATAGTGGATCAGATTCAATCATCCCAACTAGTTGTGGATTAGATCTAGGCTATTTTTGAGAACAAAGAGAATGGATACTCTCTAGGGGCGAAAAAACTCATGGTGGTTCACCAGGTGAGAAGACCTAGAAAGGTAAGATACATATGCTAGTTGGTATGCACTCGCAAACACAAAGGTGGCTATGGGGAAAGTCATGTCGTTGAATGGGCTTCCCACTCAACCATATCAAATTTATAGCTCTTATTATTAACTTTAATAGGCGCCACAAAGGAAAATGTTGGTTTGTGCTTCATGAGACAAGAAAAAGCACATGCTTAGAACCCATGAACAAAGAGCAAGGTTCCACAGGCATGCAAGTTGCATTATGAAAGGTAGAAAATATGTAAAATGCAAAAAGTAAAAGATGTTCAAAGGGAGTCTTGTTAAGTTCATGCAAGGTTTGTCGCTTAGGGAACATTGTGTCTAACATCTCCAAGAGAGAACCAATCAAATAATAGTATATTCACAACTTAGGGATGTAGTGCATCACATTAGGCCATAAGAGGAATGTAATATGCTAAGATATATCCACACTTATAGAAGGACATCACACCCAATGTCATCCTGAGTGACAAACACATTATTGAAGTGACAGGATACAGAACCAAGAATGCAAATGAAATGATGCCAATGTATGCCCCCACTTCAAGGTTATACACATTCTAGGGTAGTGCTTTAAAGAGTAGCAAGAGAAAAATGCAAAAGGAAACAAGACATGAGAATACAACTTTGGGAATCCTCTATGCCAAGTCCTTATGTTTTGGAAGTAAGGATGCATCATGTAAGCGAAAAAGAGAACAAATTAAAGGAGGTTTCCCCAGAAAAGAACACACCAAACACATAAGGGATCTATGGATTTGGGGTCAGTATGTTTGTTGTTGCAATGTGTTTATGAAAGAGCTCAAAACTATCATCATTCCCAAAGCACATAGAACTAGAAGAATGACACAAAAGGAGAGCAAAAAAAAAAAAAGAAAAAATAAAGTCATTTTGGGTCAGCATGGAAGAGACATTGTGGTCTCAATGCTTTGCATCATACCAAAGAAATGAAAACACAAGTGAAAAGAAAATGAAAAGGGGAAAGAAAAGAGGAGAAAGATTTTTGGGTCAGCTATGAAGGAGACATTTAGGTCTCAATGCCTTTACATCATCCCAAAGAAACACAAAGAAAAGATAAAAAGGAAAAGGAAAAGGGACCTTTTGGGTCAACATGGAAGAGACATAGGCTATCTCAATGCTTTGTGTCCTCCCCAAAAGGAAAAAAAAAAAAGCGAAAGGAAATGTACGACATATAGAAGAATAGAGGTACAAATAGAGGAAGTGCACAAAGAGAGAGAACATCAAACACACAGTATGGGGGAACATGATACACACATACAAGCACACTAAAGAAAAGAAAAATGTAAAAAGGCTAGCAAGGTGAATGCAAGTGAACCATCTAATAAGTCATCCACCTCCCAATCATGTTTAGTATATTGTGAGGGAGGTTGACTATCCAAACGAAGAATTGCAAGTGCCAAACTAGGGGAAGTGCCAAGTTATTCACTTGGTGTAGCAGATTTATCATTTAAGCTCATGGATGATGAAAATAAAGAGTTTAGATCATTATGCACTTCTTCATCTATTTTAGTGATCTCCTCCTCCTCCTCCTCATCATCGATGTTAATCATAATGGGAGGATGAAGAGTAATTTCCAAGGAAGGGTGTATCAGGAGTTGTGGTTATTGTATCTGATCATTTTGTTGTGATGGTTGTATCATACTATCTTGTGGCGGGTCAAGAGGAGTAGGGTGATCAGTTATTGCTTATGTCAAAGGAAGAGGTTGATTTTCTTTGTTGTTTTTGGTTTTCATTTGACGAGAAAGGAGACAATGACAATGAGTACGCTCCCTAGCACTATGGTTTCTTTTAATTTTATTTTGAAGTTTTTGAGGTGTAAGAGTGGGTTGATTCACCATAGGTTCCTTTTCTTCCAAAGGGGGAAGAAGGGAAGAAACCAAGGAAGATGGGTCAATCACTTTCGCTTTGGCTTTATAAACTTGTTTAATGCGAGGAGGCATGACATGATTGGTTTCGTTATCTCTTGGATTTTTAAACAATGAAGGGGAAGTGTCTATGGTTGGTTTCTGATGAGGTTGTATTGTTTGTTTAGCTTCAAACTCAAGTTGAAGCATGGTCTCATCAAGGATAGAAGTAGCGGAAGTGGACGGGGATATGTGATGAAGAGACAACTCGGCTATTCGTTTGTCTTTGAAATTTTGATAGGTAATGAAAAATAAGTCTTTTTGAGGGGTGATGGGTTCCATAGGTTTAGGCCAAAAGGCTTCTAAGGAAAAATTACCTTTAGAGGACAATGGATTAAAGCCACTATGGTGTATGTTAAATATCTCATTTCCATGTGGAAACTTCAAACATTTGTGAGCCACTAAAGGAACAACTCTCATCAAGCAAAGCCAAGGATGACCTAGCCGCAAACAAAACTGGTCTAATTGTGGAATAATAGAAAATGTTACATCCAAAGTTTTGGGTCCTATCTGTAATGGGAGTATGATCAATCTGATTGTAGGGCATGCAAAAATAGTATGTGTTTTAATCCATGTAGTTGGTTTATTATGATCATCTTGATAGAGATCATGTAATACTAAGAATTATTTCATGATCACATTCTCGCCATAGGTAGGATCTATTAATATCCCATTGGTGGTCTTATCATAGATTTTGTCGGCTATGTAAAGAGGACCATCAGGAAGCTTTTTTAGTATGTCATGAGAAGGAAAAGTAATATCAAGATATTTTTTGGTTGGGCCCTTATGAGGGAAAACGTCTATTGTACCCACAAGTTCATCCATAGGATTAAAACTTGGGTAACATTTGGAGTAATATCATGTTGTTCATTATTGGTATCAATGTTCATCACATGAGTGTTTGAAGGTTCAATTGCCTTGGCAAATGAAACATTGTGTTTAGGCATAGGGTTGGTAAAAAATTGTAAATTTTGATTAGGGGGTGCAACAGACTTATTGCCTTGATCATTGACACCTGCAATGGACAAACGACTAGAATCAATAAGGTCTTGAACTAAGTGTTTGAGACACTTACATCATTTGGTGTCATGTCTATTTTGGTGATGAAAATGACAATAAGAATTTGGTTTAAAGGTGTGTGGTAAAGGATTGGTGGTATCAACTGGTTTAACGGTAGGAAAAGTGATCATTTTTTGTTGGAGCAATTGATTCATTGTGTTATGGAGACTATCAGGTAAGGGGGTAAATTGTCTCTTGGGCTCCCCATAGGTAAAGGGCACCGCTGATTTAATAGTGGCCACTTGACTCTAAACAGGTTGGGTTGGTTGCGGATGAGGTGGATTGAATTGTAAGAAGCCTCTATTTGGTTTTTTAAAGTTTTGCACATTAATTTGGTTGCTTTGTTCAGACTTCTCAACTCAGTTAGAAGTGGATTTTGAGTCATGACTAGTAACCGAGTTGTGATAGTCACAAAAGGTTTTGCATAAATGCATGCATGAAGGAAATTTCATCATAGTTAACTTATCTTGAAGGGCAGTGTTCAATTTTTCGATAAACATATTTTGGAGATGTGAATCAGGAATCTTGACATCAATTTGAGCATACAATGACTGATAACGTGAAATGAAATCGGTTACTTTTTCATTTGCGTTTTGTTTACATCTCATTAAATCAACCATTGTATTTTTGGGAGTCATATGGACTTGGAAATGACTTATAAAGGAATCCACAAGTTCATTAAATGATCAGATTGAATGATTATGTAAGTTTGAGAACCACTCAGTGCAATGTCCTTTAAGGTCCTAGGAAAAGGTTTGGCTAATAGTTTATCATCAAGGAAAAAATCACTACACAATGTTGTATAGGCATTTACATGATTAGTAGGGTCTCCTTTATCTCTGTACTTCTCAAACCTAGGCATCTCAATTCCCTGTGGCATTTGTGTTCGTAAGATCTCTAGAGATAATGGGCTACTATGGACATGATATGTGGGTGGAGCATTTTGACTTTGGGTAATGGTGGATATATGTTGTTGCATGGATGAAATGGTGTTAAATAGTTGTGTAATGATGGGGTCGATGTAATTGGTATGAGGTGGAAGAGAGAATGGTGATGGAGTGTATGTAATGTTAGGAGAAGTGAAGGGGACACTAAGAGGGGTGAAGGTAGAAGATGGAACATTCGATGCCACAAAAGAACTAGGAATGCTAGTTGGAATAGTGAAAGAAGGAGTCACATGACTAACTTGTTGCATGGTTGTTGTAACTTGAGGAGTGGTATAGGTGGGTATGGATACTATGGTTGAAGAAGGAGGAATGTGAGATCCTCCTTGGCTCACAACAATGTTTATTTATTGAGATGTGGAAGGAACATGTTTGTTGTATATCTCAGCAATTATTTTCATAACTTGTAAGCCATCATCACTTTCAATCAAGTGATGAAGGTTTTCTATGGGAAGTATAACAGCCGTGGAAATGTTTTCAAGACTTAAATCTTGTTGTAAATGTGCAAAATCCTCATGAATACTAATGACTTTTTCTTGCGGAATGGAACTAGTTTGTGTGTCAACATGCATGGGATGTGAAGGTAAAGATGTAGTAGTGGTAGTATCCATGCCTAGTGCACCATTTCCCATACTAGGAGTAGGTGCTCTTGAGATCCCAAGGTCCACAATGAAAGTGCTTTTAGGAGAAGCCATGAGTCTAGAAGTTTGTCTCACTAAAGTATTATCAATAGGGAACCAAACACTCATACAAGTACCACAAAATATGGGGTGAATGCAAATGAAAACTAGGAAAAATAAAATTCTAATGACCTAAATTCTGAAACAAGAAGGTAGTAACAGGAAATAGAAATGTAGGAAAAATTGTGAAAATGCGAGAAATTTTAATGCAAAAAATGCAACTGGACTGATTTGCCCAGGGTGGTGAATGAGTTGAGGTATGGATTTTTTTATGTTTTTAAGAAAATTTAAAATGATTTCAATTCTTTTTAGATGCAAAATGAAGATGCAAATGCTGATTTTCATTTTTTAATGAATCTTTAATATGTAAAAATGAATTCTAAATGATTCTTTCACTAATGCAATTTTAGAAATCCTAGGATGCAAAAACAAAGAAAAACCTAATTGAATATTGATGCAAAGGAAACCTAGGATGCAAGATGAAATTGAAATTAGAAAGATAATGTGTTCAATATGTAGGTTCACCAAAATTAACCATCAAATTTTCTAGTTGCTATGGACTTCTCTTGCACTCTCAGAATCTTTCACCTAAAAGGAGAGAGATAAAACCCTACAATTGAGGTGGTTCACTCAAATAAAGGAATATAAGATGGAATCATGACTAAATGGAATGATCTAAGTGCAACTAAGCAATGAAATTGATTGATTATGAATGAAAACCTAATGAAATATGCAATGTTTGAAAACACAATGAGGTATGCAAGAATGAATTAAAACATGAACAAACATAAACATAACTGAAAGAAATGAACAAATGCACCTGGGAATTGAAAGTGGGTCCCACCTTGGGCTTGTAAGTGGATGTCAGGAATTAATTTGCATTTAATGTTATTTTTCAAGTTTACATTAAAAAATACACTTAATTAAGTCTTATGAGTTCATAAAGGGGTCATATAAAGCATAAGAAAGGTGTAAATAGTGATAAAAGCCTAGAAAAGTGTGAAATCTTGTTACAAGAATTTACCACACTTTAAAATAGGACTTGATAAGCGATGAAAATGTGTTTTTTAGGTGAATTGTAATGAGAAGAGTATATAAAAGTGTAGAAATGTGTTACAACAGTTCACAACACCTTCACAAGACATCATAATTTAACTATTCAGGACCTAATATGAATGCAGAAGTTACATTACAACATTAAATCAAAACAAGATTAGTCAAACATCACAAGAGAAAGAACTAAATAACCATGAAATTGTTAATGATCCATTTTTCTATGGTACAACCCCCTACTCTTTAGACTCTACAAAACCTAGGTGGGTGTACCTAAATGATAAGGAAAATTTGAAGGTTTGAATATGATCTCTCACCTGGGAAATCTACTCACAATGGCATGTGGGTGTAAAGTAGATGGAAAGCTTAATGACTAGTTCCTACTATAGATGTTTCAAGAATTTTAGTGTCATTCTCCCAAATTACTGTGATCTGATGAAAGGATTTTTAATTCTTAACTTGAGGGAAACCAATCAAAATAATCAATTTAAAAGGATTTTAATTCCTAGTAGGAACCAATTAAAATGAGTTACTTGAAAGGAATTTAATTCACTCTAGCCAAAACCCAATCAATGAAATCACATAGCAACAACAAATGTGTCTTGGAAAGTTTTATAAATTTGAATAATTAAGGAAAACGACTTTGGAGATAACACAACAACATATAGGAATGAATATTAACACAATAGTTGAACACTGGAAATAAATCACTGATTCTGAACAGTCTTCTCCATTATATTGCTTCAAAAGATATACATTAATAGGAGAAGTTTCTGAAATATGAAAATGGATGAGTGGAATATGATATACTAATGGATGAACCTATCTAAGTTAATACTGATGATGATTTCCTAACCTACCATCTAATTATTGACTAATGATTATTTCATCTTACATATATACATTACATCTTTTAGGGTTATGAACCTTCAAACGTCCATCTGCTAGAGCTTTTTCATTCAATTAATTATCTTCAAGAGATTAAAATATTTAATTTTAATCTCTATTGTCTTCCCATGAAAATTAATTTTTGTTAATCTCCTTTTGCTGGTAATTTCACTTTGTATTTAATTTGTGCATCTTCATCCAGTGTAAAATACTCTTTGAATAAAAATAATCACCCATTACAAGGCTTTAAATTGTCTTTTAATTTCCTCCATGAAAATTTTCACTCTCAATCATTAAAATATTCTCCATGTAAATTAATTATCTCTCCCTTGGTAAAAATATCTCATCTTGCATTTACCTGTATTTATTTTCACTACGTTCTTCGAATAAAATAACTAATGCCCTCGGTGAAATGCACTTTATATTTTGTACATGAATATTACTATAATCGTGCGATGAAATTTTTATTTAATCCTTGTTTTCCTTTTCACACATTTCACTCTATTAGGGGGACTTACACTTTTATCTCCATGATATTGGCTTCTCTGTTCAATGTTCTACTTCTCAGGCTATCAAGGGGACAATAAAATGTGTCTCGCTAATGTATGTTATTCGCCTTGATATGTCTATAGTAACTTGCTTCATCGGCTTACCGAGGAGACCGTGTTGAGAGCCCATCTGATGTGGTATTGTCTCTCTAAAGGAATTTAGGGATTTTAGCTTGGCTTGTGTAGTGATTCGAATCTTTTGCTCCTCTCCCCAATCTATTCAAGAAAAACAATTATGTTCTCTGGTTCACTAAGACTCCAAATTCAACAAGCTTCTCGATGAGCATATCTAATTTGAGCCTTCATTCAAAGCAACTTGTGTGCCTTTTACATGATTCCACATTTTACATATATATCTATCAGGGTGCTTGCAACTACAACATCTGGCCATTGTATTTTTGGGAAAATTCATCTCTATTGTAAAGATCCCATTCAAGCACAAACAGGGAGGACATTGGCTAAGAATGAAGGTTCATTTTTACACTAGCAAAGTGTGCTTGATTGAATGTCTGGGAAGTCCTTTTAATAGGTTCATGTTGTGCATATCTGTGCTTAATGGATCATTCTATCAAGCAACTCACGTTTGTGTGCATGCTTCCATGATTTTGAATTCATAAAATCTAATAGCATTCCTCTATCCTCTTTGCTTCAATGGATGTCCCTTTGATATTTCATCGTTCAACTTCTTGTTGAGCTAAACTATAATAGAGCTATAATTTTGCATGAGATCTATACAAGCAGAGAGTATTCCTTTGAATACAATGCATTCATTAGTGCATCTAGATTATCTTGTTACCAATTGATCATTTGAATCCTCCAAGATGCATGTTCTTCAAGAAGAGAGAGAGGATAATTCCTCATGGCAGTCCCATAAAAATGCATTCAACGATTTCAATTTTCCTCTAATAGCATTGGTATCGATACTAACATCTTCCAAGCTATGTTTCTTGTTTTCATCATAATTGGCATTGCAACAAAGGTTCAATTTCAATATGGCATGACTTTATCCTATACTGCTCGATGGAAATTTCATGAAGACTAGGCTACTAGAGAATGCAGTCACTATTGATCAAGTTTTTTTCCACCTTAAATTTGTATACCGTTTATCTTCACTAGAATGTGAAGCATGCGGGTAGTCATCAAGACCTCTCAATCTATTGCATTACCTCCCCCATGCCACAAGCAACTATGAGGATGTTTCCCTATTAGGAAAGGTTGTTGCCTTATGCAACCTTTTCTATTAGATCTATATCTATATCATGAGAAAGTTCTTCCTTCATTATGATTCTTGTCAAGCCTGATCTTTATATGATTATTTAAGACTCTACATGAAGTTGCACATATGATCTTCCCCTTTTAAAGGGCCCCTTCATTTTCCTTAGTTAGCAAACAAAATTTCTTATCCTGGAATGGCTCTTTATATGGTGATCATCAATCCTCAAATCCATGTAACAATTTAATTTTTGTTCCACAAAAGGTTTCCCACTTTTTATTGGTTGTCTGCTCTTCCACACTTCTAGCATATTCATCAATATTAAGGGCCTTTAATAGATGGGGATATTTTTGACATGTTCAGTTTCATTTTCTTGTGTTTCCTCATCCATATCATCTATATCATGTCATGCACTTTGAACTAGATCAAGCATACTATTATAATGCTTTGTGAATTTCTTACAATTCTTTGCTTGATCTACATCTTCCAATTTTATGAAGTAAAGTCTCCTTAGATACCATGTCGATTCTATATTTTCTTTGGAAAAATACATGTAGTTGTCTATTTATATGGATTTGGGATGAAAAAATTGAAGTGGGTATTTGTCAAGATTTTGCTTTCTAACATTTTGTATTGTGACAAAATAAGTGAAATAGACTCCAAAATCACTCTGAAAAAATTACCAAAAATTATCATGGAGCCATGAAAATTCACCAACATGTTGAATTATGATAGGGGAACATGTGTCAAATGGATTGGAATGAACTTATCATGATTGCATACTGTCAATGTTCAAAGTTGCTCACTTAGCCTTGTCTAAAAACTTCTCCTGTCAAACCCAACTGAAACTCATCAACTTGCCTCCTTGAAATAATATTTAATCTAATTATGAGAAACTAGAATCTTGGATATTAGTTCACTTAAATCAAATGAACAAGTGTGCAAAATATTTTTTCACCAAACCTCATCCTTCACAAGATATTGGATGTTAAAGTGTCCTCTATGGACCTTTTTTGGGAATGCAATCAAAAAAATTGTGCAAATTCCATTTGGTTTTGATTTAAAAGAAATACCAAATGAGGTATGAAGGATCTAAAAATTGGCATGAAGGTAGCTTGAGGTGGGAAGAATCTTAAATGCCAACTAGTTTTTCATGAAAATCTTTTAGTTGATAAATGTTGGTCTCCAAAGTTGGTCTCTTTGATAGATTTTACTGTGTGTAAACAACAAACCTTTTCTGAACCTTTCAATTTGGTGTTTCAAAACTTCGTCAAATTAGCTCATGGGAAGCTAAGATCAGGTGGAAAGACTTTCATATGGTATGTGAACATTTTTGTGAAGTGATTTGGCATGAAGCTGGATCGGTTTGAAATTATGATTCTTCAAAATAGGCTTTTAGTGTAGTTTTCATCAGTGTACTTTTGGTTGTTGAAATCAAATTTTCCATTATGAGAGCCCTAAATTTTTCCAAAATGTGTATGAAATTTTAGGCTCCAACAGTGGCTCCATCTAGGAATGTATTCCTCTTTTGGGCATATCAAGAATCTAGACCTTTGTAGAGCAGATCGAATACCTTACTCATTGGGCAACAAAATCAAACTCCTCTACCTTCAATTGGTATGATTTGAAAAATCACACCACAATTGATGGCTCAAGGGAACTCAAAAGGAAAGGCCCCTATTTTCTACTATCATATACCTTATTTTGGTTTGAATTCATCAAGTTCCACATGAAAAATTTCATGAAGTATGCGCTGCTATATCCACTTTCATTGGGAACTTTCAAAATGGCACTATGTTCAAATTTTTCCATCTCTCTTTCACCATTCTATAACTCATGATTAGATATAATCTAAAAATTTTCATCATGTGATAAACTCTGACCATTTTCATCATGCAAAGGGCATTCAATTTTAATGCAACACTCCTCATTATCCTTTTCATTGTCATGCATCATGAAATGATATGCTAGTTGATCTGAAAATTGAAAACATTCACTGTTAACCATATAGCTGAGGTTACATGGTTTGATTTTATCATAAGTTTGCATAATAAATATGAAATCATCATGAGGCCATTGATGCAAACTAAAAAAAGGAGTTCCAAGTGCATGGGAAGGAAAACAATTAGACTCATTCATGCCGCTCACTCCATCATCTGAATGCTTCTCACATGGGTCTGGGAAATCTGCCACATCAACATCTTCTGAGACAATTAGATCTAAAACTTTTTCTATTTCTCCTATGTCACTAATTGCAAATTTCTGATCCATACAGTCATCATTATGATCACTTGAATTAATCAATGTTGAAAATTCAACATCCTTGATATGCAAACCAATATATTTCTCAAAGATCTCCAATTTTGAT
Organism: Sequoia sempervirens; assembly: GCA_007258455.2. Classification (NCBI taxonomy): domain Eukaryota; kingdom Viridiplantae; phylum Streptophyta; class Pinopsida; order Cupressales; family Cupressaceae; genus Sequoia; species Sequoia sempervirens. The sequence continues at coordinate 5,632 of VDFB02376193.1, read as the reverse complement.
TTATATATGTCCTCTTGAGTAGGGATAGACATAGGATCTTGATCAACTTCAAGAGTTTTCTCATCATTTTCATACAACATACTTTCATTGTTAAAGTAAATACATGTTGGACACGAAACTTCCAAATCATCCCCATGTGTATATCTTTGATATCCAATTGTTAGTAAATCTAAAATTTGTTCACTACTAAGTGAACATGCCTCTTCATCCATCTTATTGCTGATGTATTCTTCACTTTTTTCATCATCAAAAAATGGTAATTCAGATGCATTTATTTCATATTCATTTGCTTCACAAATTGATACACCATCCTGATTATCAAAAAATTATTCATCCTCATCATAAAGTGGATTTGAATACACATGAAATTCATGTTTTGGAATACCTTGGAAAAATTTCATCTGATTTTCTTCTATCTTTTCATCATACAATGGGTTTGAAAAAAAATGAAAATCATTTTCATGTGTACAAATTTCTTCTTCATCAATTTTATCACTATGGTACCTGATTGCAACTAGATGTATTATTTTTTCACTGTAAAATGGAATTGCTTCTTCTTCCTCTTGATCTCCACTAAAATTGGAAGAACCATTTATTTGCAAATCAAAATCCATAGGTTTCTCACCAAAATATAAATTTTCAATGGATTCTTTATAATATGTAGTATTCTCACAGTCATAATTTGGTATGCAAGAGAGAACTTCTATATCTCCATCCTCATTATGCAAGCTATCATAGAAATTATTTTCACTTGCATACCCATCCTTTATGGACTGATCAAAATCATTGCCTTCTTCATTGTTGTAGGGCATACTATTTTCTTTTATTTCAGCTTTTAATTTATTGTTGGCAATGCTATGTCAATGCATACATGGTTGCACCTCCACTTCATCTGAATCATGGCTGATATATTCCTCAGGCGGTTTGTTTCCAAAAACATATTCAATACTACAATCATCCTCCAAGGTGGAAGATTGGTCTTCAATAATTTCATCTTTATTCAAATATAAAATATCATCATTGGGAATTTCACTTGCACATGTTTCTTTTGTTGGCTGCATTGTTTGATCAGTTTCACCATATTTATCCATACCATTCTCTGTGTTATTAGATTTAACATTGCTAGCATGCTCATGCATGATTATCCATAGCCACAACTCCCCAAGAATAGTTGGATTTGATGAATTAGAACAACGAACTAAATCAGGGTCATATATTCTCCTGAATTGCTCAGTGAGCATGGGATCATCGGGTAGAAGATGAAAAGGTATTTTCAAATAAATTTTCAATATTTTGTTGAGTAAGGAGCATGTTGATTCTCCTTCATGTATTCTTATGAAAAAAAATGAATCTAAGATATCTTGACCTCTTTCTTGAATATGTGCATACTCATCATCTTTGTCCTTAAAATAATGCATGAACTTATTTGCAAGTTCATCCCATGAAGTTATGGAATGTGTAGGCAAGGTGGAAAACCAATATTCAACAAGATCTTCTAATTTTATAACAAAGAGTCTCATGATAACACCCTCTTCACTAATTTGATAATTCATCATTAAATCAATGAATTGTTGTAAGTGCACACTTCTTGATTCATATCCCTTAAATTTTGGAAAAAAATGTTTTACATCCAAATGGATGGGATGTGGGTAACCTAAGATATTATTGAGATTCAACAGTCCATAAAGGTCTGAGACATACATGTTTATTTGTGGACATGGTTGGCATTTCTGACTATTTTGATTAGGGGCTTGATATTGATAATGCGAGACATGTTGGTTGTATTCAAGAGGGACATGATAGGAATTTGTGTGATTTGAGGCTTGTGGTGTAAAATTGTTTTGTTGTGTATAATAAGCATTGCTTCCATTGCTGAAATTCTCAATTGTACCATAATGTGTATGGAGCAAAGAATAATTGCTATACATGCTTCAACTTGTGATCTTTATTTCTAACTGGCAATGTTGTAGTTTCAAACTACTTTTTTTGTATTCTTCATCGAGTTTTTAACAAAGTGAAGAGGAGCAAACCCGAGACACAAAATAACACTCACAAAATAGAGAATAATATTTTATTCAAAATATGGAACTCTTACATGCAGAGGATCTCAAATCCTCGGCTCTATGATACATGCAAATTACAGACTTACAGAAAATTACCCAGATTCCCCTTTCGCAGCATGTGAACTCTTTTCCACAAAAAGTTACCAAAAATTAGAAACTAGCCCATAAATAGCCCCCTTCGGTTTGGATAAAAACAACTTTCGTTATGAGTTTTGGTGGTTTTGGCAAAGTACAATTGAAATTCAAATTTAAATTCATTGAAAATTAGCACATTTCTAAAATATGCACCAACTTCGGAAGCCATAACTTTTTAATCCCACCATCAATCTTCAATGATAATACCTTTGCGGAAAGCTTTTGAAAAGATGATTGCCTACAAAGTAGGACCTATGGCATCTACTTTGGTGTTTCCCAAATTTTCGGTCCATCTCGAACCGCTTTAGTGCCCTCAAATTGGACTAGCAAGGTTTTTCGTGGCAAAAATAGAAATTGAACTTGAATAACTTTCAACCGCGGAATGATCTTTGACCTAATTCTTCTAACCGCTCCTTTCCATCCCCGAACCTTCCCATAAATTTCTATCTTCCCATGCCTTCAAATGCACACCTACTAAAAATAGTAGTTAAGCAGAAAAAGCAAAAAAGCAGTTCTGAAAGTTGGAAACTCTTATTCGATGAAAAGGGTATCCAGAAATGCAAAAACATCTACAAAAAGAAAATAATAGGAACATAAATGGAAAACATCTTTTTGGGTGATGCAAGATTGTCCTCACACCACTAGATGCTCCTACATCACAAAGTCACCACCTAATTTTTCCAAAAGTAGGAAAATGGATTTTAAAATTGTTCTTGGTTTACCCTAGCGAAATCCCCTACTGAATTATCTGAGGGTGTAACTACACACTACAAAGAGTTTTGTGACTCTATGATGAAATTGTCTTCAACAAAGATTCTAAATTACTCCCTAGTAGAGTTTCCAATATGTTAGGTGTCAAAAATGTAAGTTTTGAACCTTAAGAGGGTGCCAATCCCTTAGTAGGTTTTTGGCTAATGAATGGGGAAAATCTAGTTGATGACCCCCTGCTCTTTAGGCTCTAATAAACATAAGCGGGTGTACCTAAATGATAAGGTAGATTTGAAGGTTTGAATATGATCTCTAACTTGGGAAATATACTCACAATGGCACATGGGTTTGAAGTAGATGCAAAGCTTAATGATTAGTTCTTATTGTAGATGTTTCAAGAATCGAGTGTATAAGTGGATTTTGTATAAGATGTTCTAAATTTGACTAGTGCTTAATCCTAATGGGACAATGGATTACAAGGGTGGATCTACTTCTTAACTTAACTCTAACTTGTTGGGAACTCTAGATGTTTGCACATTGTAAAAATGTGCAAGTTTGTCAGTTACTGTACTCTTCTTTATGAATCCCAATGATATTCTCCCAAATTACTGTGATATAATGAAAGGATTTTTAATTATTAACTTGACAGAAACCAATAAGAATAATCAATTTAAAACAATTTTAATCCCTAATAGGAACCAATTAAAATTAGTTACTTGAAAGGAATTTAATTCACTCTAGGCAAAACCCAATCAAGAAAATCACACAGTAACAACAAATGTGTCCTCAAAAACTGTATAAATTTGAATAATTAAGGAAAACCACTTTGGAGACCTGCATGTGCAAGATCATGATGGCCAAAAGTGGCAATATTATGCGTATTTGTGTGGTGGTAGATGTGGCTGATGACTTTTACCCAAATTTGATGAAATAAAAGGGTTTTAGAGGAGATTCTCATCTTTCCACCAATATAAATTATAATTTTAGTTTGAATTTAATAAATAATTATTATTCATTCTATTAGAATTATGACTAAAAGTCCTGACGATAGGCTGGATTGAAAATCATCTATAACTTTCAACGATATCGCCATTTTTTGAATCCAAAACATGCTTCACATTCCCACGCTTCACATACTATAGGATTAAAAAAAAAGAAAAAATTCAATTTCATGAAGTTTTGGACTAGTTAAGGTGGTCGACATACGAAGTTTTCTTTTATATTTTTAAAAGTTGTAATAAAAAATTCATAATTAATTATTTACTTGAAAAAAATTACAAAAAAACATGCATCACATTTGGACATGAGTCCCTCTACTTATGTATAAAATATTATAAACAAATATTATCATTTTATTATGGTTAGGTGGTCGACAAACACTTTTATTTTTCCCCTAAAATTTAAAGTACTACTGCATTGAAATTTCGAATTTTCACCAAATAGATTTTATTTATTTTAAATAAACCTAGTAGTTTAGAAACTATTCAATTTTCTACAAATTCTATTGTTACATATTTTTGAAATAATATAGATAACTTATTCAAATTTTTATTTCAAGTTTCCTAACAATCGATTTTTTTGAATTTTTGCATACCTCTATGGGCCTATTTTTCCATGATGATCCCGCAAGACATACCCAAACAATGCACAACATATAGGAATGAATATTAACACAACAGTTGAACACTGGAAATAAATCATTGATTATCAATAGTCTTCTCCATTATATTGCTTCAAAAGATATACATTAATAGTAGAAGATTCTAAAATATGAAAATGAATGACTAGAATATGATATACTAATGGATGAACCTATTTACTACTATTGATTATGATTTCCTAACCTACCATCTAATTATTGGTTGATGATGATTTCATCTTACATATATACATTACATATTTTAGGATTATGACTCTTCACACATCCATCCACTGGAGCTCTTCATTCAATTAATTATCTTTAATAGATTAAAATATTTAATTTTAATCTCTATTGTCTTCCCGTGAAAATTAATTTTTAATAATCTCCTTTCGCTAGTAATTTCACTTTGTATTTAATTTGTGCATATTCACCTAGTGTAAAATACTCTTTGAGTAAAAATAATCACCCATTAGAAGGCTTTAAATTTTCCTTAAATTTCCTCTGTGAAAAATTTCACTCTCAATCATTTAAATATTCTCTAGGTAAAGTAATTACCTCTCCCTTGGTAAAAAAATATCATCTTGCATTTACCCGTATGTATTTTCACTATGTTCTTCAAATAAAATAACTAATCCACTCGGTGAAATGCACTTTATATTTTTCGCATCAATATTACTATAATCATGATGAAATTTTTATTTAATCCCTATTTTCCTTTTCACCCATTTCACTTTATCAGAGGGACTTACACTTTTATCTCCACAATGTTATCTTCTCTATTCGATGTTCTGCTTCTCGGGCTATCAAGGGGACAAAAAAATGTGTCTTGTTGATGTATGCTACTCATCCTAATATGTGTATAGTAACTTGCTTCATCGACTCATTGGGGAGAATGTGATGAGAGCCCCTCCAATGTGGTATTGTCTCTCTGATGGCATTTAGGGTTTTTTCCTTAGCTTGTATAGTGATTTGAATCTTCTACTCCACTCCCCAATCTATTCAAGAAAAATGATTATGATCTCTGGTTCACTAAGACTTCAAATTCAATGAGTTTGTCAATGACCATATCTCATTTGAGCCTTCA
>VDFB02376192.1:0-84723 GCA_007258455.2 Sequoia sempervirens | reverse complement strand
TTATAATTTGTTCCTAAAATTTGGGCTTTTAAATGAGGATACAAGTCCATCAATACATGTGTTAAAGCATATTTTGTGTTAATCATGTGGGTTCCACGATAAACATGCTTTCAAAATGTGAAAGCATGGACAACACATGAAAAAATATTAACAAAATGCTTTAAGAATGTTTAGGTATAAGAATAGTGCAAAAATTATTTGAAATGATTAATTAAAGTAATGTGGTCTCTTGGAATGTGATGATTGTAGGATAAACACAAATTAAGTAATGCTATTATTTGAGCCAATTATTAGAGCCAAAAAATATGGTTGTGTGGAATTCATAGATTTGTTAAAAAATTACCTTCTAAGTCATTATGATCTCTCTCACTTGAGTGAATCCTATTTTTTTTCTACAACCAATGTTTTAATAGATAGGTTTCTAAATAGATTATTGGAGATTTTTCTCATTGATTTTATTGGAGTCAAAAGCATTAAAAAACTTGCATGAAATATTTTTAAACTTAATTTATGTTGCATCAAATGTAAATTATGTTGAATATTTAATCCTAAAGGAGATGCAAGTGAGACTTATAAAATCATCTATCTATTACTTATTTTTGTAATTGAAGAGAAGATAAAGTATTCAAGAAATTGTAAGATGGATCATCAAATAAGTGAAAAATGTTAAGGTGGTTGGTGTCACATTTTATTTAACAATCAACCAATCTTGGAAGGCAATAAATTATATTTTTTCATTATTGATGAGTATGTATAAATACCACAACCCAAGCTTGCTTCCTCTTTCTCAATTTATCTATTTCAAGATTTTTTTTTGTTGGAAAACCTAATTAGTTACTTCTAGCTTTGCTAGGGGGTCATATCTTTGTGATGGTAAAAACACAAAACAATTAGACACTTTATAAAGTAGGGGAAGAATTTCTCATTTAAAAAATATGAAAAAAATTCTAAAGGATACTCTTCTTATCATGATCTTAGAAGTTCATTCATTGTTCTATTGATAGAAATGGGATATGATCTAGTAATGGTCCACACATAGTGTAAATTTTAGCCAAGTTTGATACATGTATCCATATAAATCTTAGTATAACTTACACACATGTGATTGAGGTTATATTGTATTTTACCATATCAAGTGGAATCAAATTACATGGATGTGCCTAAAGTGTCATTAGAAACTACTACCTCCATATTAGGTGGACTTTTTAAATATCACTTTTCTTAAATTACATGATTTATACCTATTTTTATGTGTGTGGTAGAAGCTACTCATTTTGTATCTTTTTTATGTTTTATAAGTTAAAGGAGCATTCATGTTAACAAGAGGAATGTGTGAAGGATTCTAATTTCTCTATCATTATATATGGACCCCAATATCCTTTTGATGTTTGAATATATTTACTTTTCATGTTGGTTGATAATATTTTATATAGTTTAAAACACATGTTCATGATAGATTCACACGCACCTCAAAGTAGGAGAAAATGTAATATTTGGTGAAATTAGCATATACTCATATCAATTTCATTTTATTTTGGTCCATTTTTATGGAAAATTCAATACAATTATGTACTAGGATGTGACACACTCTTGTGCTAAGTTTGGCTCTCCCCTCGATCTCTATCATCAAATATTGTCTTAAATTTGATGGTCAAATGGCAGTCAAAAGTATTTTCTTAACTTTGAGAGTCAAATAACCTTCATATGTGACTATATTATATTTGACAACCAAATTACCATCAATATCTCACTCCAATCTACCCCCCTCTCTGTCAACATTTTTGAATTTTTAGTCTGACTTCAAATGGCCATAACATAGTCATTTGATTTTCATTTTTCAAGATTTTTGTATTTGGGGTAGAATTTTGTTCTCTTTGTAGTGGTACAATTTGATTTTGATTTTGTTAACTAGATTTTTTAGAAATTAAAAATTATCACATGTGTTGCTAAGTCGTTCTTGTTTTGGGAACTTCCAAACCTTTGTTCTCACTCCTACGATAACTTTTTTGGGTGTAATTTTTTTGAAAGTGCGTAATTTTGTTTTTACTTTGTAGTGATGTGATCAAATTGATATCATTCAATGTAAGAATTTTACTTTTATTTTATGTCCAAATTTAGTATTTGTGAGCATTAAGATCAATTCCAGTTCCTTGGAAGATTAGGAGAGAAAAGTGGTTGGATGGACAGAGTTGGTTGGCATTGTTGTGTTGCAGCCTATAGTAGGTCGCATGACCTGCATGCCTTTTTCTCTTTTCCTTTTTGTTTGCATGTGTGGGGAGGGGTCCTTCAAGGTTGAGCATGGGCTTGGGTGATGGGTAGGTTTGAGTTTTATGTTCTCTGTGTTGCTTTGATTTTGTGGGTGCTATTTTGTGGTTTTTTTTGTGTGCTACTATTCTGTTTGAGAGTATGGCTACATGTGCAACTTGGGATTCCATTCAAGGTATGTTATTCTATGATGTGGTGTTGGGGATTTTTCCTCCTCCTTTCACCCATGCTAAGGTAGTATATTTCTTAAATAATACTTTGCATGGTGGTGGTTCATCTCATTCAGGAATCCAATGCCTCCTGAAAGTGAATGGTTGGTTAGAAAGGAGTGCTTCCCATTCAGTTTTGGTGATCCAACAAGATTTAGTGGCGAGAGATGTGAGTTACTTATGCAATCATGCCCTTATCTTCAATTTTATGGGTACCCATGTTTCTCTTCCATTTTTGGAGTCATGGACTCGTTGTACTTGGAACCTAGGAGATATGGAGGTGATGTTAGCGGAAAACAATTATTTCTTTGTGGTATTTTCTTGCATGGAGGATCAAAATAAGGCTTATGAGGGTGGGCCATAATTTTACAATCAAGTGGGCCTATTTATCAAACCTTGGCATATTGGTTCCAATCCTTCAGAAGAGATCTCATCAAAAGTGTCTATATGGGTTCGTCTTTTATGGTTGCCATTGGAATTCTAGTGAAAGGATATCTTGCATATGATTGTGCTTTTGCTTGGAAAACTAGTAGGCCTATCACAACAAACATTGGAGAAGGTGACTTCCTATGCTCACATTTGTATTGAATTTACTTAAATAACCTTCTTCTAAAATCTCTTGAAATTCATGTTGGGAACACTATGTGGGTTCCAGAATTGGACTATGAAGCTCTTTCATTTCACTGTCGTATTTGTCATGAGTACAGACTTCTTCAACAAAAGTTTCCTAAAGCTAATCCTTTAGGGAAGGATAACCAGAGTGCTCCTACCACTTCTCCTTCTTGATCTGTTCAAGCCAATGACAAATGGAAGGCTCTGATTTCTAAGAAGGCAACAGATGCAAAGGGTATTATTCCTATTAAATCCCATAACAGGGATAGGGGCTTAAAGAACTCTCTCAAGGATAGGAAATTTGATGAGTACTTCAATTGGTTCAATGATCTAGAGGATTTTGACCTATTGGAGGAAAATGTTGGTAGTGTGATTCTAGGGGCTCCTCTTGTTGGTGATGAGTAGGTGTATGATATGGAGGATGTAAGTCTCATCGTGAAAGGGTTTGTGCTTTTGGAGCTTCAGTTGGATACAAACCATGCACATGCTAGGTCCATTAGGCTAGGGCCAACTGAGGGTTTGAATTTGGCTATGGTTTTGACTATGCATAATGATATTCAAAGTCTAGTGGCAAAGGTCTCTCCACCTGGGCAAGGCAACAAGGTCTTTCCTTCATTAGGTTTGCAACAAAAAAACTTTAAAAAGGGGGCATTAGAGAAACCTGACAAAACATGGAGGTAAAAGGACCAAGATAAATTGAATTTAATGGGTGAAAATTTGGTGGAATCAAGGTTAGTTAAGCCTATTGACTCCCATTTTGATAACTCTCAAAAATGATATTTCTATCATGGAATGCAAGGGGTTTGAATAGCACCCCTCATGAAAAGGCTATTCATGAATTAATTAAAGTGCATGCTCTTGATGTTTTTCTTATTCATGAGTCAAAGGTTTCGGTTGAGGATGGAATGCAAGGGGATTGAATAGCACCCCTCATCAAAAGGCTATTCATGAATTAATTAAAGTGCATGCTCTTGATGTTTTTCTTATTCATGAGTCAAAGGTTTCGGTTGAGGAAATGTATGGTATTGATTCAAGGTTATGTAATAGAGGCCATTGTTAGTGTGTTGGGGCACTTGGCAGGGTTGGAGGGGTTGTGTGTATGTGGGACCCACAGAAGGTGACTCCTCTCTAGTGGGTGTCCAATAGACATTCTCTGACTATGGTTGCTTCTAGTTTTTCTTCTAGGGAGGTGTTCCTCCTTGCCAATGCTTATACTCCAACAAATTTTCTTGGTAAATCATGTTTGTGGACCCATATTTTGCAAGTGATATCTCTTTCCCCTCACTTTAATTGGATTATGGTATGGGACTTCAATGCCATTGTTAGCCTTGAGGAAAAAAGGGGGTGCAATGAAGTTGGATGCATCTTCTATTATTTTAAGAGATAACATTTGGTTGCTAAATCCGGTTGATATTAAGCCTAGTAATGGGTTTTTCACTTGGAGCAATAGGAGCTGTGGGATCCATTCCATCTCTGAGAGATTTGAAAAAAATCTTAGTTTCCAATTTTTGGATTGGCAACCAATGGGGGAGTAGCTCGAAGATTTTGGACTGGAGGGGTTCTGACCATTGGGTTGCCTCTAGGTTGGGGGTTCATAAGAACCCTTCCTTTAAGTTTCAATTGATGTGGTTGTGAGATCTATCTTTATAGGATTTGGTGATGGAATGGTGGTGGAGAGGTATGTGTATGCATGGGACTACCATGTATTCCTTTGTGAAACATCTTCAATTTGTGAAGATACAACTTAAGAAGTGGGATAAGCAGTGTTTTGGGAACATCTTCCTAGTTGAAGTTGCTGCCCATAATCACCTTGATGTCATCACCAAAACGATTTGAGACCATGGTGTTTTAGAGAGCTCCCTTCATGAAGAGGGTGATGCTTTGAAGGAACTGGATGAATGGGTTTTAAGGGAGGAGATCTACTAGAAACAAAAGTCCAAGATTGATTGGCTCCAGGAGGGAGATAGGAATACTACCTTCTTTTTTAACTCTATTAAAGATAGGAGGCATGGGAATTTGTTATCTTCTCTTGTGTCATCTCAAGGAATCCATATGTCCTCCTTTCTAGATATTTTGAAGGAGGCTACCCAGTATTTCTCTTCATTGTTTCACAAGGATTCTGCTCAAGCTCAAGTGGAAGAGAACCTTATCCTGAACTGTGTTCCCTCATATGGTTTATGATGAGATGAATTGAAGTCTTTGTAGGCCTATCACTCTTGAGGAGGTGGAAGGGATTTTTTCAGATGAAGAAAGGGAAGGCTCCTAGCCCAGATGGATTTCCTATTGAGTTCTTTTGAAAGTGTTTGGATATTATTAAACATGATTTATTGGTAGTTGTGTAGGAGTCCTAGGTTAATAAATAGATGTTGAGAGCTTTGAATGCTAACTTTTTGGTGCTCATTCCCAAGATATTTTGGGCTAATTCTTTGGAGTTGTTTAGGCCAATTTCTATTTGTAATTTGGTCTATAAAATCATCTCCAAGCTTATGGAAGAGAGGCTCAAACCTTATCTTATCAAGGTTATTTTAGAGGAGTAGAGTGGTTTTGTGTCTGGTAGGCAAATATTGGATGGGATTTTTATTGCTACCAAGGGTATCCATTCGATGGCTAACTCCAAGGATAAGGCTATGTTCATGAAGATAGATATGGCTAAGGCCTATGATCAGGTGTGATGGTCCTTTCTTCAAAAATTGCTTAGAGTTTTTGAGTTTGGTAATGAATGGATTGATTGGGTTATGAGTTGTGTTTTTTTAACTTCCTTCTCTGTTCTTATTAATGGGGAGCCTATAGATTTTTTTAGGGAATGTTGAGGTCTACATCGAGGAGACACCCTCTCACCTTATCTCTTTATAATCTTGGCTAAGGGTTTAGGAAGGTTTATAAAGGACTATGTGCGACAAGGGATTATTTGGGGTTGGAATTGGGAGTTTGGTTTCCCTGCCCAATCTCACCTTCAGTTTGTTGATGATACTTCCTTGTTGGCATTGCTAAGACTAGGGAAGCTACTAATTTTAGGTGTGCTCTAGATATTTACCTAGCTACTTTGAGTTAGAAGATAAATGACGGTAAGTCTTCCATTTATTTTTTCAACACCCCTCCTTTGATCCAGTTGAGAATTGCTAGGATTCTCAAGTTTCAAATTGGTTCCCTCCCCCTAGAGTGCCTGGGGGTTCTGATCTTTGCAGTTCCCCAACCTCATGTGACTTGACAAAAGATAATTGATAAGTTTCATGGTAAATTCAATAATTGGATTGTTAGGTGGCTATCATTTGAGAGAAGAGATATTCTTCTCAAGTATGTGGTTCAACCTCTCCCTATAAATAGGTGCATGGTGCAAGTGGCTCCCCTAAGTTTTATCAAGGATTTGGATTCTCTTTCTAGACAATTTTTATGTTCAGGGAATTTGGAGTCTTCTAAGTATTCTTTGGTTAAGTGGGAGGATATTTGTAGACCTCAGCAACATAGGGGTATTGGGTTGATGCAAGCTTCTCTCACTAGTTAGGCCCTTGCTGCTAAGTTATAATAGAGATGGTGCACTAACCAGGTTCAAACATTGGCCAATATTTTTATGTATAAGTACTTGAGAGGTGCAATGAGTATTGATGTTCCTAGGTATGGTGTGAATGGAAGAGGGTACATGATTTGGGATACCCTCAAGAGGGGGGCCAATCTTATCAAGTATGGATTGTTTTTGGTTTTCAATAGGGGTTCTAAGGCTTTATTCTTTTTTTATTCTTGGGATGGTCATCCCCCAATTTTATCCTTGTACCCACATATTGGGTGCTTGTGTCACATCTTCTTGGAAACTGGATGGATTAAGGTTGAAGATTATAAAGTTAGTAATTGGGTGGGCCAAGATGAGGTGTTTAGATGGAAGTCTCCTCTTGAATGACCTTTGGGTGGTTTAGTGGAGGATTGCAAGGAGCTTTCTCATATTTTGGCTAGAAGGGTGTGCAAATCCCTTTAATTGGAAGATTTCCTTTCTTAGAGTCTTGATCCAAGGGGATTGTACTCTATGGCTATTAGCTATCAGGTTCTTGGCAGGTAGAAGTATGGTGGTGAGGAATTCTCTTGGTGGAATCATGCTTGATACAAGTTTTCTTGGCCCAAGTGCAATTTATTTTTGTTGCTTGTGGCTTGAGATCTTTGTCTCACTTGGTAGAACTTGAGGAAGCAGAGATTTCAGGGTCCTTCAATCTATGTTCTTTTTGGATGCAATGAGGAGACCTCCTCTCATCTTTTTTCATTGCTCCTTTGTTAGTTTCATGTGGCATCACTGGTGGGAAGCCTGGAAGGATATGTGTGTGCATGCTTTGTCTCTTGTGGACTTTTGGAGAAGTATGGGGAGACCACCTGCTAAGGACCCATGTCTCTTAGTTGCTTGGAATTTGGGGCCCTCTTGTATTCTCTAGAAGACTTGGCTCAAGAGGAATCACAGTATTTTCCAAGATTAGTCCTTGGTTGTTCAACAAGTCTAGCACTGAGTCATGGGTATGATTCAAGAAACTATTCAGGCTAAATGTGAGGTGTCTTCTCTAGTTGATCATGGGGAGGCTGAGGTAGTGATGAGATTGGGATTAAGCAAGAATGGGAGGATAGATTCTACTTCTTCTAGGGGAATAAATCTAAATAGGAAAATTCAGTGGGAGGGCAGGTGGGATCCTACTCCTGTTGGTGTCCTACAGAACAATGCAGATGGGTTGTATAGAGTTAATCCCAAATAGGCTAGGGTGGGAGGAGTTGGCAAGGATAAATCTAGATCGAACATGTTCTTCTTTTCTAGGTACATGGGACACAAAACTAATAATCTTATGGAGGCTAGGGCTATTATTATTTCCATAGAGAAGGCTTGTTCCATTGGGTGGCACAATATTGTTTGTGAATGTAACTCTATGATTTTGATAAATATGCTTAATAAGCAGAGTTTTGAGGGAGTGAATTGGAAATTATCTTTTGTAGCTAGATTGATTCTAAGGTGGAAAAATTTATTGGATGAGGTTTCCTTTGTCCACATCCTAAGGTAGTGGAATAGTTTTGTTGATTATCTTGCTAAATAGGCTTCAGAGGGCCCAGGGGATTGGTAGGTTGGTGAGTGAAACCAACTCCCTAAGGAGTATTTAGATAATTTACAGAGGTGTGTACATGTTGATATGCAAGGTTAATGGGGTAGATGTTTTGGCCCATGGGTGGGTTTTTCTTAGCTATATTTTGGGTGATCCTATTTATAGGGATTATGGGCCTTTGAGGCTTCTTTCTTGTGTTGCTATTTGTACTACTAGGTTTTTGTAATTAATGAATTTTTACCCTCTTTTTTTTAAAATTTCACTTGTTTTTGGTAAGTGGCACCTATACTTGTAGTACATATAAGGTTCTAACATCTTATATTGCTGAGGGGGATTCTTGATTGAGTAATTTAGGGGGGGTAATATTGTGGTGGTTGATTGTTTTCTTTTGCTAGTTGTGCGTTCATGCCTTGGGGAAAACTCAAATTTAACTCCTAACTCCATATAATTATGTTTCATGAAAAAAATCAATATGGAATTATCTCATGGTAAATGGTTTTATAGGCCATCTAAAAGAAAATATTTATCAAACCTACTAATGCTAAAGAATTGTAAAAATTGAATATTATCGTGAGAAAAACTTGGATGTATATGTTCATTAGTCTCTTTTGATTTATAATTTCATATTGAATCATGTAAAACATATAAAGAGGCTTGGGATATTTTTGAAATTTTGTACGAAAAATTGATAAGATTAGGGATATCAAATTGATAATGATCTGATGAGTCTTGATCCCAAAGGTTTTGACCACATCCAATAATACATATCCAAGATTAAGAAACTTAAGAAAATAGATAAAATATTGCAATATTGAAAATGAGGATTTATAATTGATCTAAATGTGTTATCCAAGCTTGGTCCTGAGTATTCATTATTTGTTTCTAGCTTCACACCCATTGGATTTTTATGGGGGCATCATATGTTGATCCAAATTTTGATGTCTTTATAAATATCCTATCTAAGAGGAAGCAAAGTTAATTGATATGGGTCTAATCGAGTCTTCAAAGCCACAAGCATTGGTGGCTAGTGAGCCCAAGGTACAAAAAGAATTAAGGAATCTTGAAAATAAGAAAAAGAACAAGCTACATAAAGAATTTTAATCCTTTCCCTCTCATGGGGAACCATCTCAGAAGGATAAGCCTAAATGTACATATTACAAGAAAATAGGGCATGATGAACATCAATGTTATTCAAAATACATTGATGAGATAAAGCATCTTCTTAAGAAGAATCAAATCATTTTTCCTTCAAAAATGTTAGGGGTTCATCTACTTCTTTATCAAAGTCAGAGAGACATAAGGGGAAAGCACTTGTTATGGTTGCAAATTCTTAGTCAAAAAGGTGGATACTTGATTTAGGATCCTCAGATCACATGGCTTCTTCATATAATATGTTCTCTTAATTTGAGTCTTGTTCATCACCACACATCCTAATGGCTAACAACACATATATATACATGTTTGTGAGAAGGAATCTATTAACATAGATGATGAATCATTTAATGATGTTCTTTGTACGCCTTCATTGTCAACCAATATCCTTTCTATCTATCAGATCACACATGGTGGAGAAGGAAAGAGTGTTGAGTTCACACCAAATTTTTTCATAATCTAGGATTTTCATAGCAAAAGATATAGTTGTAGTTGGAGAGGTTGGTCATCAATCTTGAATCTACACCTCACATTTAGCTGATGTTCACATTCAAGAATCTAGTATGGACACTTTTGAGGAGATTCAATATGGTCATTTGAATCTTGGTATTCTTTCATCTAGTGAGGTTCTAGGGACATGTTATGATATTCCATATCCTTCATCTACTAGTGCTTCTAATGATGCATGTGTTGCCATAGTTTTGGCTTATTATGATTCAGTGTAGTAGGACATTCATTGTCTTCTAGATGCATCTACTTGGGATGAGTACTTGATAGACATTGTAGTTTTGTTTGCAAAGTCCTACATTTTAGATTTGGGAGACACCATTGATTGAATTCATCCTCTTTGATGGAGATGATCTTTCTTCACTTATCATGAGGGAACAATCTAACCCTCTTGTTCATTCTCTACATGATCATTCTTTGTTGTTTGACATGAGTGTGGATACTTTTGAGCAACATTTGGAGGAGGTTTCTTTGTCTTCAAAGTAGATATCATTGTCTTTGGATTTTGTTCTACAATCATTTCTACTAGATTCAAGATTGTCATATTTTGCAATGTGGCCTAGAATGCTCGTTTGGAGTGTGTCATCTTTCGGCATGGACATGGAGACACATGAGAATAATTCAACATCATACATCATCATTATTCCTTCATCTTCCTTTCAAGAATGGAAATAAATCTTGCATACTATCTTGGTTTTTTTCTTCCTAAGGGGAGGAATGTTGTTCAACGAGATTAGATCATCTTCAGCATTCATTGTCGAGGATCTACCATCCTTGCAAGAGACTCTACATTGAGGGGGGCTCTCTTCTTTCTTATAGTGGGAAATTTTTCCTCACATGGGGTTTCGTCCTCATTCTTCAGTGTGGTAAAAATACATATTTGTGTCACACTTTCAGCCAACTTATCAACACAAGTGAATTTAAGTATTTCTAACTAAAAAAAATTGGTCAAACATATGATCTAGTAAGATTCATTTTGGCTAAGTTAGATATGTCCATAAATTTTCTAACTAAATTTTTTGGCTAAATGCATATGTAGCACAAATTTAAGGCCAATTTACCATTAAAATAAAATTATTTGAAAAACTTGATGTTTTAACAACTCTTATTTATGTAAATATTTTTTTTTTAAATATAAAGAATACCCTTTTGTAGATCCATAAGTACAGTTTTCAAAAATATTATTTATATTTTATATTTTATTTTTACTAAAAAAAGGTTATTAGCACAAAAATATTAGGTTTATTATCATGTCAAGAAAAAATACTAAAACTTATTTTAAAAAATGAAAAAAATATGATGCACTAGGTACAAGATTTTATATTAAGATGGTAATTTTTTTTATTTTAGATAAATAGTCAATATAAAAGTTGGCATCGAATGGAAACCGTTGAATTTTTAATACACACAAATTTTAATATTTATTTAAAATATATTAATCAAAATTGGAAACAATATATCCAAGCACTAAAATTTCAAGTTATAAATAAACACAAAAAGTATGAAGGAAAAAAAGTAAATTTTACTATATAAATATTGACATCTTATGTAACCTCTTTTTAGCATTTTATCAACAACTAAATTATAGTATTAATTTATAAAAAATCTATATTCAAATAATTTTTATTTTTTTCAAAAAGATACAAACATAGAAATATTAAAAAAATACACATTTTATTATTTTACATTATTTCAAAATTCAAAACATATATGTCACTTTTTAGTTATTCAAGTTTAAAATTTGGATCAATGTTGGTTGTTTCCTTTATAAAATTATGACATAGCTTTGTAATTTTACCCAATGAGAGCATTTTATTTTCATCTCTTTTGGGTAGGAGTGTTTTCCCATTGGGTTTTCTCCTTTTCTTTGTTTGTGAGAGATTGTATTTGTACATGGGTACCTAACATGGCCTCATATATTTGCATCATTTGCATTAGTTTGTTCCTCCCTAAGTTGCACTTATTTGGGTGTTGAAGTGAATATGTTGTTTTACCTAACTAGTTCACCTAGTATTTCCTATTCACACAATAATTTTACGTATGTTTAAGGAATATTTCTAGAATTCTTAGTTGGCATTAGATCTTATCTTATCCTGTGTCATTTACTTCTTGTGTCTTCTAGTTCATTTAACTTTTTTTGTCTCATGACATAGGATTAAGAAACTTGTCATGATCTTGTCTAATCCTATGTGTCATCTTGTCTATATAACTAGGAGGTTCTCGTGTGTAAATAAACAATCATAGTCTATCATTTGCATTCTTTGATGTACAATAGAATTATTATCCCATAGTTTATTTCTCTTGTGCTTTCATGAAGTTCCTAGATCTTGGGTGGCTACAATATTCATCCAAATCTTGCAAGGTATAGAGTATCCTATATCAACTCTTACATTATTTAGTAATGGTCCACACATAGTGCAAATGCTAGCCAATATTGATACATGTACCGAATGAGTTATTATATGGATGAATGATAATGAATGGTTGTAGGGAGATAGAGTGGCTTACTTATTTACCAAGATTACCAACCTTTTTTATGGGATGGATGCACTTATGACAATGAAATAATAGGTTCATTCAAGGGTTATAGTAATTTGTATGAAATAAAAATAACATGTGAATTGATCAATACAATATTAAAGTGTGTTATTCAAGGGTACAACATTAAAATATCCTCTACAATTCATGGGCATTGTTTATTCAAGGGGTTATTTTTTAAGGTTGACATCTTAAAGGGTTAAAAATGTGTAAATCAAAATCTTGTAAAAACTAAAAGAATAAGTAGTTGGTAAATTCAAAATCTCATGAAGATGGTAACCTAGGGAAACATAGATACATGACTATAGATCTACCATTTAGCTCTTATAAGAGCTCATTACCATCTAATCATTATTGGTAAAGCATCAAAGTTGAAAACTAGCCTAATATGGAAAAATTTATTGTCCAATGTTGTAATTAAAATGTCACAAGATTCAATGGAATTTTTATTAACAATTGATAAATTGTAAGGGAATTAACTAATGTATGAAGAGTCATCTTGAATGAAAACCATCTTTGAAGAAGTGCTCATCACCTTCAAATGAACATCAAGTGTTAAACTTCAGTACACCATTATTTTATAGTGCTAAGTTTATAATGTTTACAATGTAATATTTTAATGAGCTAAAATACACTCTTATTTAATAAATTATTATATGATTTTCTCTTAAATATTTAAAAGTTCAAATAGGAAGTGGAATGGTTATAGGGGAAGATGAATCAGTTTTATAACTTTATACTATTAAAATATTTGTTATTAATGGGTGACTTTTATAATTTTTCACAACATAGTATAGGGAATGTGAAAAAAATCATTATTAGTTTTGTAATAGTAAAAAGATCATTTCAAAACTTTGCATATACTTTGTTCCTCTTGGTTTTATATCATTCATAAATCTAATGCAAAATTAATTCTTTAGTTATTCTTTATACTTGTGTAAATGAAGAATGGTGAAATCATTATTCATATATTGATGTATGTGGTGGAATTAACTCTATGATTCCATTTATTTATACACATACCATTTTATTTTCTCATATTCCTAAGTAGCTATGATGTTCCACTAATTTTATTCTACCCAAGGTTTCTTAATTTTTTTTTTTTTAATTTATCCTATTTATTTCCTTTCCATAGTACCAAAAACCAAAAAAATAATTATACAAGGGAATTATCCTTCAAAAACATAGAGGAAAACACATATCGCACAATTGTTTCTCATGATATTCTAACTTCATGTTGCTAGCCATTGGGTGAGTGAATGAAATATTTGTAGCAACCAATTTACTTGATAACACATAGTCAACAAGGTTTTCAGAATGAATCTATGGTCCCAATGCACCATAAAATATAAGGTGGATCTAATGTCATTATTGTTAGCTCAAGAACATTAGATTCTAAGGATTTTAAGATATGTTTACATGTATATATAATGATAGACAAAATTATAATTATTATGGGAATATTCTTGATAAGATTCCTTCACAGCTAGAACATTATATATCTATAGAATTTTATTGTGATGCTTTTCTACTGTGTAGTTGTACTCTTGTATGAATAAATTAGTTGTAATATTATATATCTACTTGTGGATGTAATCCTTTTTAACATATGTGATTGTGAATTCCAATCTACACTTAGCTAATCATAGACAAAATAAACAAGGTTAGTCACATCATCAAGCATAAACTAACATTCCCTATGAGATTCTTGAGCATGTAAAGAAATGGAAACATGAAACAAAGCATGAAACACAAGTGAATAAAAGAATTCAATCATATTCTAACACATCAAACCTCATCCCCTAGGGGATTGGTGTCACTTTGATGTGGAAAGTGGCCCTTTTCCAATCCCAATTTGATAAGCTCCAAGATTGTTGATGCAATGTGATGAAATTCCTCCAAAGTGATGATGAATCCAAGCTAAAATGATGAAGATACTAATAGATGTGAGATAAAAATGGCTATAGTTATTGTGCATGAAGTTTTGGATGAATGAAAAATGAGTAGAGTAACAATGCATAAGATGATGGATCCCTTTCCAATAGAAGAGCCTTCTATTTATAGGACTCATGAGTTAGAAGAAGAGGTGAAATCAGGAAATGAGGGACTAAAATGAGGATCAATGGCCTTGTGACAAGTGTCACAAGGCTAATAAAAGCAATAGGGATATGTACTCACACATGTGTGAGTACATTTTAGGAAGAGGGATGTGTAAGAGGAGTTAATGCTTAGATGGCTTGTGTAAGAGGGGTGTAAGAGAGAATTTAAGGAATGTAGTTGAGAATGTGAGGGAATGTTGGTGAGGATGTAAGAGAGGTAAATGACCTCGTAAGAGACAAGATGACATATAAGAGGAATTGAATTCCTTTGTAAGAGGCTTTTAAAGCCTTTGGAGGGAAAGTCAACAAGTGGGTTGTTGAGAGAATATTCAAATGGAATATCCATTTGTGAGGAAGATGCCCATTTATTTAATTAGAAGAAAATAATTTCACGTGCAAGGGGTGTTAATAAACCATAGGTTTATTTAACCAAGGTGGAGTTAAAAGCTAGAGGATTTTCCCTTGAAGATTAGCAAGTAGTTTAAGGTTATTTAATTCATAATTAATAAACTTAGATTGGTTAGGGGTTGTGAAATTTAATTAAATAGTTGGATTTATTTAATTAAATGAGAAGACATTGGGGTTTTTAATTAAATAGTTTAATTTATTTAATTAAATGAGATAAAAATTAGTGAGAAGATGATGAATTAACCAATGTAGATTAATGGGAGAAAGTGATGAATTTAATTAAACAATGTAAATTATTTAATTAAACAATTAGAACAAAGTTGATTTAGGAAGAAATGATGTCAGTAATCATATTCAAATGCATAATATCGATCAAGACTCTTTAAGAGTGTACATTTTTCCCCTCTTTGAAGCAAGGTACCTATTACATTTGTTCAAAGACTATCATTTCTCAAGATCAATGTTGTTGTCAAGATCAAAATTCAAAAATTTCTTGATTTTTGGATGCCCCAACGGAAGAAATTGCGCTGCTACACTACCCTCTTGAGAGATCGAGAAAAAATTCAAATTTTTGGGTCGATATCACAACAAATATTGGTACACCACACATATTTGACACTTGGATAGAACTATTAGTAAAGATAGAAGAATAAGAAGAATGGATTAACCATTGATTTTGACATTGATTCATAAGTCCAACAAGCCCATGAGTCTTTTCTACTTTATTAGATATGATGATGAGTGATGATTATTTTGATTATCTAGGGATTGAGACTTTAATGACACAACTTTCCTTATGTTTGATAAAACACATAGATACAATGCATCAAGGTATAGACAACTAGGATGGTGTGATATCTAGTGCGATGGACTTTGACTTGACAAACAAACAGGTGTATTCTTGCTCATACCTGGCATAAAGAAACCTTGCTAAGATGTACTTTAGAAGCTTCAAACATCTCAGACCAAAACATAGAAAAGCATAACCTAACAATGTAATAGTCAACAAGTTGCTCAAAATACCTCCATACACACCTAACAAAGCAAGCACTCACTGAGGTTATATTATAAGAACGTCCAACAAGCACAACAAATGAAAGATAATGATCAATGCCACATTCATTTCTCTCTAAATAATTTTGATAAACATCATCAAGAGGTCATTGGAATGAGTGCAATAGGATAAACCACAAGAAAAGATCAAGTAAACAAGTCAATGTTCTTCAATACCTCTAGCCAAGGGTATGTTTTGTTTAGGATAAGTATCCAAAGTGATTGCCAAAGATAATTCTCATTGTAGGAAGGATGCATCCTAGGACATGTTAGTGGATGGTGATAAGTTGATAGGTTGTTTGGAAGGCCATTGATATAAGGTTTGATTGACATGTTTGAGAATGACCAAGAGTTTGATTTTTACATTTAAAGGTTTTACTTTTGTTGATTGTTTGTACTTGTTTTTTGTTTGTGTTACAAAAGGGTGAGTGTGACCATCAGTTATTATGGATGAGATTATTGCGGGTGAAAGAAAAATGGGATGGGTGATTTTGGACTTTTTTAGAATATTTCAATGTTTTTGGAGTTTTTGCAATGTTTTTAGGCTGTTTTTGGATTTTGGGTTGTTTTACAAATGTTTTGATTTTCAATTTTTTGAATGATTTTTTGTTTTCTAAGATTTTGACCAAGAAACAAACCGAAAAGATTATCCTAGGGGCCTCAAGGGTTGATCAAAGATTAGCCTTTTCTATGTTATACACGCAGATACCATGTCGTTCGACATGATGACTATATTTTTGTCATTTTCTATTTTCTACCTATTTTTGGATGATATGTTTTGGATGTTTTTAGATTTTTTAATTTTATGGGCGTTTTTGAATTTTTCGATGTTATGAAAGATATTAGAGAATATACATGAACCTGATCTAATGTAAGGATAGACAAATTTTGCCAGTGTGATTTGATAGACTACCTCGATATAGATAGGAAAAACTGACGTTAGGAATGTGTCAAATAGTGCTATAAGGGAACATGATACTTAGCAAGATCTAGCTATGATACGAATGTGGATGGGTGATGGAATGGATGTGATGGACGAAGGAAGACTGTGATGGAAAGTGATACAAAATAAGCCAAAGAATTGATGGTGGATGGAGAGTGCTTATTTACACAAGGTGCCTAATTGCCATGTTTTCACCAAGGTACTTGCCTAAAGCGCCACCAAAGTAGTTTTCACTAGAGGATGGTTTATTTTTGTTTATTTATTGTTTTCAATCCTTTTTCTAATTTCTTTAATTTTTTTGTATTTTTGAATTTATACCTTACAAGTCTAGGCATAATTTTTTTTTGGATGGGAGCTATTGATAGGATCCTACAAGGGTTTACCTTTTGGTGTTGACAACTGATATGCTCATGATTTGTAACTTGTTGTGATGATAAAAGGGCCCAACCAATTGGGTTCAAATTTTCCTTTGTTGTTTGGATTAGGCATGTTCTTTTGGTTCTCCTTCAACATGAGCTCTCTTACTTGGAAGAACCAACTTTTGATCCTCTTGTTGTAGCTCCTCTTGAGATGGTTCTGATAAACCTGTAAGTGATTCAAAGCATGCAGGCGACATTCATCCAATAGCTCCAACTCATTCAATCATGACACCCTATATTATTCATCAGTGATAAGATTCTACAATGATATTCTTAAGGATGGGAGCTTGACCTCAATAGGTAGGATAGCTTTTGAGCCATATAATAGGGAATAGGGTGTTGCACCCATAGGTGTGCAGATACTAGTTCAATAGGCCCATAAGGTAGGGTTTAATTGCAAATTCCAGTTATGACCAACCTCATTGACTATTTTCTTGAGGATTTTCAAGATTGTTTTATTTGTAGCCTCAATTTGGTCATTGCCCTAGGGGTAATAGGGGGTGGAGAACTGATGTTGGGTGTTAAATTTTTGGCACAACTCACTGACATCCTGGTTCTTAAAAGGTGTCCCATTATCTGAGATAAGGGCTTGGGGAACACCATAGTAGCAAATGAATGGCCTCAACCCACTTTGTAAAGTACTGTGTGGCAGTAATAATAAACTTGTGGCCATTAGATGAGCTTGGTGTGATATTCCCTATGAGGTTGAGTCCCCATTGTGAAAAAGGCCAAGGTGTTATGATGGGTTGAAGTTCATGAGCTGGTGCATGAATGAGGTCCTCATATTTTTGAAACTATAAGCACTTTTTGACATACTCATGAGCTTCTCTCTCCATGGTGGGCCAATAGGACCTCATCCTCAACAATTTCTTGGCCAAGGTCATACCACTTGAGTTTGAGCCAAAAATACCTTTGTGTACCTCTATTAAGGAAATCAAAGCATCCTCAAGGTTAAGGCATGATAATAGGGTCTCCTCAATACTTCTACGATAAAGGGTCTCTCCTAGGATAACGAAACGGGGTGAATTTTTAACAGAGGTTTTCTTTAGGTTTAAGGTGATGTCATCTGGGAGGATTCCTCTTTTTAGGTAGGTGAATATGTCATGATACCAAGGATCACCGAGACCAACGATTTTGTCAACAAACTTGGATTTTGGTACCTTGAAAACTGGTACGAGAAGCTGCTCAACAAGGAACTCACTTTGATGGGTATTCTTTGGGATATATTGAGCAAATATTTGATTGTTTCCATAGCATCTATTGCTCTATTGTTCACTCAAGGTATCTGCTCAAATGTTATATCAATGAAGAACTCTTTGAGATCTTCAACCAACTTTTTTTAAGTTGTAAGTTTGTTGTCTTTGGTTTGGTATTCATCATTGACTTGATTGATGATCAGCTATGAATCCCTAAAGAATTTTAGTGTGATGATCTACCACTATACCACTATCCTGAGTCCTATGACAAGAGACTCATATTCTACAATATTGTTGGTACATGGGAAATATAACCAATAGGATTTTGGAATGTAATCCCCTTGTGGTGTGATCAAAATAATTCCTACTCTTGATCCATGTTGCGTGTAGGAACCATCAAAATACATTT
This sequence comes from Sequoia sempervirens, assembly GCA_007258455.2. Classification (NCBI taxonomy): domain Eukaryota; kingdom Viridiplantae; phylum Streptophyta; class Pinopsida; order Cupressales; family Cupressaceae; genus Sequoia; species Sequoia sempervirens. Next base: position 65,850 of record VDFB02376192.1, on the reverse strand, counting down.
TCCAATGATCCATTGCATTCAGGAGGAAGACTGACTTGTTTGGAAACTCTAATACTAAGGGATTATCATCATATATGGGTACTTCAACTAATTGATCTACAATAGCTTTCCCTTTGATGGCTTTCTATTCCACATATTCTATGTTGAATTCTATCAAGATGATGACCCACTTAGCCATCCGCCATGTGAGAGTTGTTTTAGCCAATAGATATTTCAGTGGATCAATTTTAGCGATGAGCTTTATCTAATGAGAAAGCATGTAGTGCTCGAATTTTTATGAGGAAAATACAACTGCAAGGCAAGCCTTCTCTATGAATGTGTAATTCAACTCATGTCCTACCAAAGTTCTACTAATATAGTAGATAGCCCTTTATTTTATTTTTTCATCATGTTGGGAAAGAAGAGCGTAAGTGCGGCTAATGTAGCTTAGATGTATAATATGAAAGGTTTGTTTGGGATTTCTACATGAGGAAAGGTGATGTTAGTAGATATTCCTTGATTTGGTTGAATGCCTTGTTGCACTTCTCGTCCCACTTGTATGCCACCCTTGTGCAATAGTTGAGAATATGGGATAGTCTTTTCAGCTAACTACGTTATGAACCTTCTGATGGATTGTAGATGTCCTTGTAGACCTCATAGTTGTTTCAATGTTCATGGTGCCTCAATATCTAGGATTGCCTTCACCTTTGTTGGATCAATCTCAATTCCTCTCAATGACATAATGTATCCCAATAGCTTTCCTGAGGTCACACCAAAGACACACTTATTTGGATTTAGCTACACTTTGAACTCTTCAAGTCTATCAAAGATTGGTCCCAACATTTCTATGCGGTCTTGTTGTTTCCTTGATTTAGCTAATATGTCATCCACATAGTATTTTATAGTCTTATGTATCATGTCATGGAAGATCAAGGTCATAGCTCTCTGAAAGGTGGCTCTAACATTCTTTAGCCAAAATGGCATCATGTTCAAACAATAAGTGCCCCATGGACATGTGAATTTTGTCTTATGTTGGTCCTCCTTAGCGATCATAATTTGGTTATAGCCTAAAAATTTGTCCATCAATGATAACATCTCATGTCCTGTGATGAGATCCACAATCATGTCAATGTTTGGTAGAGGGAAATCATCCTTGGGACATGCCTTGTTCAAATCTATAAAGTCATTGTAGATCCTAATTCCCCAATTGGTCTTGGAAATTGGTACAAGATTAGAGACCCATTCTAGATAATTGATGGATCGGATAAACCCTACATTGAGGAGTTTATTGTAGTTCCATTTTGACTAGTAATGTAATCTATGGATGCATCTTTCTCATATTTTGTCTTACTGGTTACACCTCAAGATATACTACTAGATGATAGACAAATACTTTAGGATCAAGACCTAGCATATCCATATATGACCATGCAAATTTTCTCTTACTATCTATTAGGAATTCTCCTAAGTTCTTTTATTCTTCAGCTAGGAGTGATTTTTCATAAAAGGTGATTTGAGGTGCCTTTTTGGTTCCCACATTCACTAGGTTGCACTTCTCTGCTAGAACTACTAACTTCTCCTGATGTATCACATTAAGGGGAATATTGAATCCCTCATCCTTTAGCACCTCTGATATTTTTTCATCGTTGGATACATCCTTTTTTTTTACTATTTTATGATCAAAAAATGCCACAATTTGGTTTTCACTTAAGGATTGAGACGTTAATCTCATATTTTTAGTTTTGCAACTAAGAGATTCAATCGTTTCCCGATAGTATGCATGTGTATCTTGTTGGAAAAACAAGGACAGACATCTGAGAGGGTGGGTGAATCAACTGTCATAGATTATTTAAACTTTTTAAACTTTACTTAATTCAATCTTAGATTTGATAAATGAACAATAAACCATAAACAATCAACACATCAAAAACACATAGAACACCAATATTTTTTATGTGGAAACCCTATTAGGGGAAAAACCACGGTGGATGTTAGTCCATAAGATTATACCCTATTAAAAGTATAAGGAAAAATAATGGGAATGCACATGCATTCAGGCGCACTGCCTAGATCTCACGACTCAAATACAAGAGGGCTCACTACCCAAAAATACACAACAATATGGATTAGATCCATAGAGTATAAACTAAGAAAATAGCTTGTACACAAGCCTGATTACAGTTCAAGTTAAGCACAAAAAACCTTCTTCACACTTCACTCAAATTTCTTCTCACTCTGCTTTGCAATCAAATGATTAGAACATTATTCACACATCTACATTTTCTTTGGAATACATTCTATCTTATGCACACACTAACTTTGCTCAAACAATCGCTCTTATATATCCACTACATGGAATTACATTAACGACTTAGTCGGCCAAAAATATAAAACATATTTTCAATGTTGGCCCAAATTTACAAAAAAAAATTCAATGTAGATCAAACACCATCAACTAATATTATGATGAGACCCAAAACAATATCCTTGAGCGCACCAAACATTCAAATTTTAATCTCCAAGGATCCACAATACGTTACAACCATCATGTCGGCCAAGAACATGAAAACCCTAACATACCCAGACAAATCTTTGACCATGAGCACACCAATCAATGCCGATGTACAACAAAGATAGAGCACAATCTAGAAATATCCACGAACACCAAGAGACAACATAGAAACATCCGCAACAACTAGAATTACCAGAATTATACCAACTTTAATCAACACTGACAAAGACTACAAAAACACTATCAGAACATAGATCTTTGTAACTCGAACAAATCTTCACGCAGACCTCTAATACTTTCGGTAGATAAACTAGATACTCTAAAAAAAAAAACCCTTTAGTCCACAACAGTTGATCTTCAACGTACAAAACAAAACATCTTCATGACTTTCACAGTTCCATTGGGAACCTGGAATACTTTCTTTTACAATTTTCTTAATATCCTCAATATATACAACCTTCAATACATCCAATGCTAATAGTGTTGACATCAATGAAAACCACATATTAGCAACACAACCACAACATCCAACATATCTAGCTCAATGTTGAATCCTGCTTTGTGATCTCCATATGGAATATTGTCCCTCAGTCCCATAAATTCAAAAAGAGCTTCGTTGTTTTTGAATGAATCCAAGATTAGTGGTCCTCATTGGTCCAAGTTTATGAGTTTGGGATAAACAAGTGTTAGCTCAGATTTTTGGTTATTTGACTCAAATGACATGGTGGTCATCATGAAAACATGGGAATCCTCATCAAATAGGTCTGTTATATCAAAGGTATAGTTATCGAGGGGAACACCAGTAGATACAGGTAACAGAGGGGAATATTTGACTATTTTAATGGGGGCATGCTTGCCAAGAATGGTTACTTTGCTTGTGATACAACCAAGGCTAAGATTCTTTAAGCATTTCTTAGGCATGAGGGGTTCTAGTAAGCCATTGTCATTTTTCCCCAACTTTTCATTCTTGTTGTAGCCCCATCCAAGCATCAATTGTAGACCCTTGATGTCGTCCTCCATTGGAAGAATAGGTGCGGGTCTATTGTCTTGATAGAACAAGTCTGATATGTCTTTTTCATCCACCACTTCTTTGCTTAAGTCTCCCCACTTTTTGAAAGTGGTAGGTGTTTTTGTGGCTATTTAGGATGTGTTATCAATGGGTTGTGACTTTTCATGAGATTTAGGAGATTGAGGTAAATCTCCTAACACAAATGCATTTTTCTTCAATTTGTATTCTCCACAACCATCATTTTGGATTACTACTTTGATGTCTGAGATACTCTGGATGGATGATGTCTTTGTCTCATATGTGGAGGCTAATGTGGATGGGTCAACAAAGGAGGATGATGGTCCTTCATTGTTCTTGGGAACTTGTGGAATTTTGTAGTACTTGGCTTCCAAGTTCTTGTAGTAGTAGAATGGTTCAGAGTCGCCATGGATCATTACTTCCTTATCTTAATAAGGTAACTTAACACATTAACAATAGGTAGATACGATGGCTTGCATCCCATAGATCCATGGATGCCTTACGAGAATGTTATAGGGAAGCTCAAGGTCAAGGACTTGGCATTCAGTTTCCATTATGGCTGGCCCCACTTAGATGGGGATTTGAATAGTGCCTTGGGACACCCGTTCTTGATCATCATAGGCCCTAATAGTGATGCCCTTTCCTTTCTCAATAACATCTTTGGAGAACCCTAGATTCTTGATGAGCTACAAGGTACAAATATTAAGATTGACACCTCCATCCACCAAGACTATCTTAACTTTATTCTTGTGGACGAAGACCTCAATATGTAGCCCACAATTATGAGATGGTTGTGTTGGGAGGTCATGCTCAAAAAATGTGAGGATATGAGGTGTGGTGATATGTCCAACCATAGCTTGGAATTGATCAGCATCAATGTCGGTGGGAACGGTGGATGCAGACAAGGCCTTCTTTAGAATATCCCTCTGTACGGGCAATATTTTTAGCAACTCCAAGATGGAGATTTGAGTCAAGGTTTTCTTTAGTTGTTCTATGACACTATATCCACTAGGGTTGGTTTTTGGAATTGTAGGCGGTGCCCTAGGTGGTGGTAATGGTCCTTGGATGGTGAGCTTACCGCTCCATGTGGTGACTCCACACTCTGCATTAGGCCCCTTGATATTGATGACCGATACAACTTCCTCAAATGACACTATAATATGATCATAGGCATGGCTTACATTCGTATAGTCCATTCCTTTATGATTGTTTTTCCCTTGTTATGATCAGGCATCAAGTTCATGTATATCTTTAGATCTTGGTTCCCTACTTGTTGATCGATATTTATATCCCCATTTTCAATGAGGTCTTGGATGAGGTTCTTCAATTTCATGCAACTAGTCATTGTATGTCCCTTAATTTTGTGGTAATCACAAAGGTGCTTCTCGTTATACCATGGTAGTTTAACTTGAGGCTCTTGGTAATTCTCATAAATAGCGAGTGTGATGAGAGTTTCTTGCACTATTTTTTTCATAATAGATTTGGTAGGTTCCACAAACGATGTATATTTGTGTTTTCGTGGGTAATTGTTCCTTGGGGGTGGTCCTCTTTGAGCATTTATGTTGTTAACCATTGGATTATTTTGTTGTGCATTTTGTTGGTAGGTCAGTTTTTGTATGTTGGATTGTAGTTGGTACTATGAACGGGTGAAAATACGTGTTAGAAAATGAGCAACAAACCAAAAAGTTCAAATAACAAATATAAACAACCTACACCTCAAGATTGGGCAAATGATTAACTTAAAAAAACAAAATGGAACATTTTACTTTGTTGAGTTGTCCTTTGGTTCGCCCTTTGATTTTTGATGTAGTGTATGTTTCTTTGATGATAAGAGATGCAAGTGTGAGATGCAAGATGAGTGGAAAATAGGTGATAATGGATGCAAATGCAAATATTTGGCTAAGTATGGCTCAAGAGAAGAAATTGCAAGATTTTGGCTAGAATAATTATCTCTCCCCAAAATGAGAGAAAAGAGGGGGTATTTATAGAGAATTTTGAATTCTCTAAGGAAATAGATGGTTGAGATTAAACCAACAAGGCTAAGAAGTAGGGCTATGGTGAATTGAGAACTCACAAGCCCTCACATCTTAACATGTGGCATGTGAAGTGATTTGAAAAAGATGATGTGTACATGAGTTGGAGGTACTACATAGTACCTTGGGATTGGGACAAGATCTTCTCATAAAGGAGGTCCTTGTCTCCATGTGGGTGAAAAGACATGTGAGGAATTAAAAATTCCTCAAATATCCACATGGGAATGAGAAAGAATTTAAAATTCTTTGGAATGCATTGGGGGATTAAATGTGAATTAAAAATTCGCATGGAGAATGGAGTGTCTTCTCCAAAAGGAGAAAGTCTTTAATAAAGTTGACTTAGAACACATTTCATAAATGACATAGGGATTAGGTTGACCTAATTAAGTGATTAAGGTTGTGCAAATACCTGATTAGACAAATCAATGATAGATTAGAGGCAAGTGGGAAATTATGGAGGATGTGACCTTAATGATGATTAGGGGTGTGCACATCTTAACCATAAATTAATTAGGATTAGAAGGGGGTTAAATGATTAAGAGGGATTAGAGACCAACTTGCAAAAGTTGGAGGATGTGACAATGAGAGAGAAAGTAAGGAATTAAAAATAAATTTAAAATTCTAAGAGGTAATATGACTAAATTAAATAAAGTGATATATGTATTTAATTTAGAGAGGAAAAAGGGGAAAAGTATTTATTAAATTAAATACTTTGGAAACCTTAGGTAGGACACGAAATATTAATTAAATGAATGATTTAATTAATATCGTCAAAGAGGATGAAGTAGATGAACAAAGGGATAATTAAGGAGATGTCTTTGACCATATGGAAGTGGTAAAATTTAGATGTCTACATTTTTTCCCTCTTTGAAACACTATTAGGATAATAAGGTTTAAAAAAAAAATACAGATGACTCTATAGAGGAAGCGACTAGAAAAGAGATGCCTCAGCATGGGAGAGTTTGTATAAGCTGCCCGAATGGAGGGGAATTAAAGAGGATGCCCTAGTCTCACAAGAGAAGGTTAACGGCGGAAGATTGGGAGAGAATGGTAGGGTATGCCCCCTCGAAAAGGCGGACGGGGAAGGAAAAGGCTCCCTGGAAAACTTCTCAAAAGTATGGAGTGGTATATGTCATTGGAAAGAGTATAAAAAACCAAGAAGATTGGCATTTGAACGGAGGAAAATAGGTATACAGTGTGCAAATGGCGGCCCCTGGAAGATAAAGGGTGAATGGATTAATTGGGGGAAAAAAAGTTAAATACCCTTTATTTAAAAAAGGTAAAAAATGAGGGAAAAGGGAGATAAAAGGTAATTCTAAGAATTACCTCTCCTCATTTGGACAGTTGTCAAGTGAGGAGGAGAGGGAGAAAAGGAGAGAACGAGAGTGAAAGTGCACAATGTCGAAGTACAATAGCAACATCATCCACCGGGAGGACGAGAGATGATGATTCTTTAGCGAGTGTGTCGTGCCACACTAGGTTAGCTTCAAACCCAATTTTGTGATTTTTAGCATTTCATTTAATTTTTTCAAGAATTTGAAAATATGGGTTTTGATGGGTGGGAGGGAGGAAAAATGGGTAGAAGGAAAAAAATAGGATTTTAGGTTCAATCAGGGAAGGAAAATTAGCCAAGTACGCCCCAAAAGTGGGTCAAGTAGTGGGTGGGAAAAAAAACTAGAGGGGGGGAATTTTGTTCGGGTCTCATGGAAGAGCAAACCCGTCCTTTCCTGAGTAGGTTTGGCCACGAACGAAGGTGGGTCCACCCACAGACGTGGATGGATCCGCCCATGCTCGGGCGGCTCCACCCACATGGCCCAGGGACCTAGCTAGGAGCCCAGGCAAGTCCACCCGGGAGTTCAGGCGGCTCCGCCTGAGCTGGGGCAGCTCCACCTGAGCTAGGGTAGTGCCACCCTCCACCTGGAGAGAGCCTGCCCAAGCTAGGGCGAGTCCACCCGAGGACCCAGGCGAGTCCGCCCATGGACCAAGGTGGGTCCACCCAAGCCAAGGTAGCTCCGCCTGAGCCAGGCCAAGTCCACCCACAGTCTAGGACGGGTTCGTCAAATCTCGAGCAGGTTTGCCCACAGGCCAGGATGGATCTGCTCGAGCTGGGTCGAGTCCACCCAGGTCAGGGCAAGTCCACCCATGGGCCTGAGTCAGGCCAGGGGCTTACTCGAGGATGTAGGAGGAAAGAGAAAGGTCATGGAAGGGAAATCCTGAGGCCGAGGGGAAAAAGGGAAACAAAACGACATAAGAAAAAGGAGAAACTACTATAGTGGTCATGTAGTAGATGCAGAATGTGGAGGGTTTGCGGATGCGGGAGAGATGGTCTGAGGCACTAAGGAGATGCATAGTGGTAATGACGGGTGCAAATTATCAGGCATTAGCAAAAGCAGGACTACTCCACATGTTATCTTATCCAATGATTAAGGCCCACAGGGCCATGCTGGCAGCATTGATAGAGCATTGGGACTCGACGACATCGACATTTCATCTATCGACTAGGGAGATGACGGTGACTTTAGAGGATGTATGGCAGATTTTGTGACTCTCCATAGCAAGGCTCGCGGTTAGCGAGTGTCAAGTAGAGGGCGAAGCACTGGAAAAGTCTGTGTAGGTTGTGTTTAGCGATGACAAGCTACTGATTCAGCGGCAATAGCTGGACGTGGACAGATGCTAGTTTTGCAGGGTACCGACATTGTCATTGTATCTAGTAGGGTTGATTAGCGGGATATTGGTGTCAAAACGGAGTGGTTGATTCTTGCATCTCAGGTTTTTCGAGGTGATATGTCACATCATTGAGGGCCAAAAGGGTTATTTTGCATGGGGGACCTGTATGTTGGCGCAGTTGTACAGGGATATGCACGTGATATGTTATTGAGAGGCGCTTAGTGTGACGAATGTCACACTACTATAGGTGTGGACCTAGGAGCACATCAGGGTGACCAAGTCAATCATGCTGAGAGCAGGAGAGTAGGATGATAGAGCAACCATAGCTTGGGGATGGGGGACAGAGGCGGGAGCAGTGCTGCGATATCAAGATGTCAGAGATGTGGACATATGGAGGAGATGACTTGATGATGTGGAGGCGGAAATGATTGTATGGCATTTGTATATGTTGTGGTGATTCAGGGATTGGAGGGAGGATGAGGAGGCACATAGAGGTTACTTCTTTACCCAATATTATATTATTGGGAGACGTTCGTGTGTAGTGGAGCTACACAGACCTAATCGGGTGACGAGGCAATTTGGAGTGAGGCAAGATATTCCTATAGGGCAAGTGATGTTCTAATGATTGACAAAAGAGTGGCCATGGGGGATTAGTTGGATTTGGATACAGTGTGGGAGGAGTTGGAGGAACTGCAATTTGTGCCATACCCAGGCAGGTAGGAGGGGCTGAGAGATATAGGGATGACAAATCAATATGGTTAGTGGTTTAGGCAACATCTGCCTTTGCGGATTACACTAGTGGTGTCAATTAAGGGGGCACTAGGTTTTGGGTCAGAGGATGAGAGATGGATGATGGCGGAGAGAGAGGGACAGGGTCCATGAGGATGGCAGAGGGGAGGCCAAGAGAGAGGAGGATGACAAAGAGGAGGACAGGAGGCGGTTGGAGTAGTAGAGGAGTCGGTGATGGTAGGCAGGAGGAGGAGACGATAGCTTAGAGCCTAAGGAGGAGATGGAGCAGAGGAAGGAGAGGATGAGGTGAGGGTTGTGGCATAGCAGGATAGGGGGTTAGAGATCTAGAGAGAGGAGACAGGAGGCGTGTGTATCCTAAGGAGGTCGGCAGTAGGATAGACAAGAGGAGGTCGAGGCCAATGGAGAGCAGGAGGGGCAGGAGGTAGATGTGGCCACAGGAGGGCAATAGCAGCAAAGGTAGGAGGGGACCGAGGCCAATAGAGAGTAGGTACGAGGAGCCCCTGTGGTGATTGATGTGGATGAGATGGAGGCATCAGCACCGAGTGAGGGGTAAGAGCCACAGGAGATGGACATTGATGTGGAGGTACATGACATCCCACCACAATCAACAGCACCACTGAGAGGAGAGGATCTAGTAGTGGTATTGAGAGGGACCCTGAAGAGACTATGACTTAGTGAGTAGCGATTATGGTAGGTAGAGGCAGAGCAGATCATATTATAGGTAGAGATGATTGAGCTACACGCATGATTCACCCAGAGCGAGAGGTACTACTCAAATTTGTCCACGATGGTGATAGAGGTGGAGAGGAGATTGTTGAGAGAGAGGAATGAGGTACGAGATGAGGTGGTTGACCTATAGGTGGAGGTAGAGAGGTTGCAAGTAGATGTGGCTAGGGAGCATGAGGAGTGGGATACGGTGAGATGGGAGAAGGACCGTTTGGTGGTGGAGGCAGCGATACGACAGGATGTTGGAGGAGGGATAGGGCAGGAGCCGTCAGAGATTGGGGCAGGGACTACAGGAGATATAGAGGGTTTGCAAGGAAATCTAGAGCAGTTATGGAGAGAGAGAGCATATCTACATCAGAAGTGAAATGAGCTTAGAGACAAATTGCACTATTTAGAGTAGATAGTTGGGGATATGGGATTGATGCAGCAGATTGAGGAGGAGATGAGGGTAGAGATACACATGTTGCAGAAAGAGAGAGATGTGGCACAGACATAGGTATAGGTCATAGAGGCAAAGAGGGATGTAGTACAAGCATGTGCTCAGGTGTTATAGATTGAGAGGGAGGTGGCAGAGGTAGAGGTTCAGTCTCTTTAAAGAGAGATGTTGAGTTGATACTTCAGGCACTTTAGAGGGATAGGGATGCAACGGAGGTTCGAGTATAGGTCGGGCATAGGGAGAGAGATTTCGCAGAGGTACGAATGTAGATGTTGTAGAGTGAATGAGACACAATATAGGTCTAGTTGCAAGCAGCGCATGGTGAGGGGGGGAGTTAGGGGCAGAGGTACAGGGGTTACATCCATAGTTACAAGATGCACAGGCTGAGAGGGACAGGGCCACAAAGTAGGTACAGTAGCTGATATTGGCACACGAGGCTTGGGGATAGGAGTATAGAGCTATTAGTGGAGATCGAGACAGGTATAGGCATGAGCAGAATGCCACCAGACATCAAGTTGGGTAGAGAGATGATTATATGTAGGAAGCAAGTTACTAGAGGTGTGCGTATGAGCATATCAATCCAGATCTCGCACAACACACAGCGTGCTACATCAGACAGGTACCTCAGATGTCAGTACCATCCCAGTCATTAGAGACACACACCAGAGGGCCAATGCCTATCGATGGACTCCTTCTCCTTACGGTGGTTACCAAGGGACTCCTACGCATAGAGGGCCAGTGCCTGACTCTCTACAGAGGTCAAATGTGGGCAGCTCACAATAGAGCAGTCAGAGAGCAGATGATAGGATACCACTTTTTTTTTACAAACATAGGATGGAGGTTTAGTACTTATCGACAGAGATCAGATGTGCTCTACATCTCTAGATTTTGTACCTTATTTAATGATATATGATGGATATGTGGTAGATTATGCTTGAGACTTGATGACGAGATGTATATTGTATTATTTTGATTATGATATGTGATAGCCCTTATTGACACTATGCATTATATTTTTGTGATGGATGATCCAGTTTATGTATGCACATATATATGATATTTCATGCTTATGTGGATGGATGATTTGGTTTATGTATGCACATGCTTATGATATTTCATGCTTATGTCAATGGATGATTTGGTTTACGTATGCACATGCTTATGATATTTCATGCTTATGTGGATGGATGATTTGGTTTATGTATGTACATGCTTATGTGGATGGATGATTTGGTTTATGTAATTAGGATGTATCCAACAATATGTTTTTGTAGGTGGTAATGCATGTATTATGTGAATATTAATATGGACATGTATGGGCTAAATGAAACTATGGTGCTTAATCTAATATGAAATATGAAATATGAATGAAAGATGAGTTCCTATAATGTAAACCTAAGTGTCAGTAAGGACTTGCATGGAAATGCGGATAGGCGATAGGTGTATTGTGGGTGTGATACTGCACCTTTCAAAAAAAATATTAGCACCTTGAGAGGAAAATCAAGAGGGAAAAGAGGAAAAGTTGCAATTTTCCATCTTCGGAGCATTGATTTTTGCTATAGCATAAGATACCGAATACCCTGATATGTAAGACCAAGGAAAGTTGGCATCCAATGCACGAAACAAACACGACAAACAAAAAGGTTATCCTGACACCCAAGGTCATGATGACCTTGGTGGGGCCAGGTATTAGAATAACCACAATCACACAAGGATTCCCCAATGTAACACAAGACCCCAGGGATCTTGGTGGGTACTACATGGGACAACCGAGAAGATAGCAACAAAGAAAAGATCAAGATATGTCCCTATATGGACGAGTCAAAGTACACCATGATATGATGGATCAAGGCGACCATGACAAGTGATGATAGGGAGCGCAAATGATAAACAAAATTCCAAAAGCATCAAAAGATCACAATCAAATTCAAATCTCCTTTTCCATAGGATCAAAGGGATGGATGGGATTGATGTGTGGTTTGCTAGGAAGGATGCATCCTGTTGAGACCAATGATCGATACTAAACTAGAATGACCCAATTGACACAAGATTTTTTTCATTAACTAGATCTCCTGACACTAGGATATTTTGTTTGTGAAGAATGAGCTAGAGAAGGACATGGACTGACACACCCTAAGACCTAGGGGCTCAGGGGCTAATCAAAGATTAGTCTTGCCTATGTGAAAGCACATAGCCCTCGTAGTTCAAGAAAAGACCATGGATAAAGTGAAAATAATATGATGAAGGAAGATGATGGATGGCCAACACAGGATGGTCAAAATACCCTAGGGTAAAATCAAATGATCAGCCTTGCCTACGTGATAGCGCAGGGGCAACGTAGTTCGACTAAGGACCTGACAGGATGAGATCTAGATGGAGACCAACATGATGGGGGGTATATGAAGACACAAACTGACCGACAATCAAATGAATGACATAAGCTCAGAGTGGGATACTGAAAAGCTTAGGATGAGGGATATCTAAGATGGATCGTCTAATGCTTAATCAAGAGATATACCAAGCGGTTGAGGATGGGATGGTTGAGGATGATAGGGTGGATAAAAGTATAAAATAACTAGAACGCCAGATAGATAATGATTAATCCCTCTACGGATGATGTTTGTTACCAGGTTTTCACCACTTGTACTTATCCAAGGTGCCACTAAAAGTGGTTTTCACCATAGGACGAATTTATTTCTCTTTACTATTTTTTTTTTTTGGTTTTTTTATATTTTATATTTTATTTTTTTGATTTTTTTGATTTTTTGATAGGTGGGGTTACCAAGCAGACTTAGGTGTAGAACCTCTTGAGATACATGATATTGATAGGTTCTTAGAGGGGCTCTCCTTCAAGGGTAACAAGTTTGTATGCCCCAGATCCATATTTAACGATTATGATGTAAGGACCCAACAAGTTTGCCTCAAATTTGTATTTTTTTATCACGGTCCTACTAGGTACGCTAGTTCTCTTTAAGGACAAGATCACCAACCTAGAACTTTTGAGGATGAACCTTCTTATTGTAGTTACGCTTGAGGCAGTTTTGGTATGCTTGCAAATGATCATAGGATTTGATTCTTCTTTCATCAAGTAACTCCAGTTGTGCAAGTCATGCAACACGAGCATCCTCCTCACTGATAAGGTTCTTCAAAGAAATCCTTAGAGATGGGAGCTCAACTTCAATTAGCAAGATGGCTTCGATGCCATACACTAAAGAATAGGGGGTGGCACCTATAGGGGTGCGGATGGAGGTACGATATGCCTAGAGGGTAGGATGAATATGGAGGTGTCAATCTCGACCAGTGTTATTGACAACCTTTTTGAGGATGCAAATAAGGGTCTTGTTGGTTGCTTCTACCTAACCATTACCTTGGGGGTAATAAGGCATTGACCAACGATGTTGGATATGAAAAGTGTTGCAGAGGTGTTTCATGGCCTGGTTTTTAAAAGGTCTTCCATTATCAGAGAGGATGGTGGATGGAATACCATATCTATAGAGAATATGGTAAAGGATGAATTTTGAAATTTGAGTACCGGTGATCTGTCAGAGTGGCATTGCTTCCACCCACTTGGTGAAGTAATCAGTGGTAGTAATTATGAATGTATGGTCGTCATAATATGGTGGGTAAATATTACCAGCCAATCAAGTTGAAACCCCATTGAGAGAAGGGCCACGGTGCTAGGAGGGGTTGAAGGTCCTATGTTGGAGCATGAATAAAATCTACATGTTGTTGGGAAGGAAGGAATTTCTTCATGAATTCACAAGCATCATGCTCTAATGTAGGCCAATAATATCGAGCTCAAAGAATCCTTTTGGCCAAATCCATAACATTTGAATGAGCCCCACAAACACCACTATGTACCTCCATTAGTGTAGTATGGGCTTCAGTCTCATTTAGACATCTAAGGAGGATTCCATCATACCCACGACGATAAAGCGTATCACTGACATTAATGTATCGGGAAGAGTGGTGAATGAACAATTTGTATTGATTGCAAGTAAGATTTGGAGGGAGAATATTATCATGCAGATAGGCATACATGTCTTGGTACCATGGAAAAGTGGGACCCACAATGTCACACACCATGTTAGTTTTAGGGATATCATACGTGTTGTGCAGTTCTTGCACACACGCCCCACTTGGGGTGGGGACCCTTTTTTTTTGGTGTCTTTGACCTTTGATTTTATTGGATTTATCATTTTGGGGTCTTGACATGTTGGTCTTGCTTGCTTGGACCCTTCCTTGAGGTTGGAATTGTTTTAAACTGAGTTTTTGGCCAAGTCTGGGTTTTCACCGGGATCCGAGATTTTCCGTCTCTGTCGGATTTTCCCGGGCTCTGGTTCCTTGTCCATTTCTGGCAGGATTCTCCAATTCCGGGTTTCTGCCTGACTTCGGGATTTTTCGATCCTATCGGATTTTCCCGGATTCTGCCAAAGTCTCGGTATTCCTCATTTCCCCGGTTTCTGCATTTCTGCGGAATCCGTGTTTCCACGCATTCTGAAATTTTTTGAAATTCCGTGTTGGGCTCGGGTTTCCGGACTTGTCAGAAATGTCTTATCGAACATTAATGGTGGAGGTACCTTTGCTCAGGCAGGTATAAGGTTGAATTTACGGCATTTTAAGTTTCATTCTGACTTCATTGCTTCCTTGATTTGCTCTGGCGATTTAGAGTTTCCATTTGGAGCTTTGGGAATTGATCTTGGTTTGTCTGCGCGGGGATTTCTTGAGTTCTGGTGCCAGTATTTTCATTGCTTGGACGTGTTTGCCGCGTGGTCGACTTTCTGGGCCTGAATTTCGTTCGCTTTGATCCATGGTATGTATTCATTGCCCTTTCCGTTTGCTTGCATGATGATTGAGGGTTTCTTGCCTTGGGTATCGCTGGAATTGGGTCGGCCTTTGATTTAATTTTGATTTTGTATTTATAGAGTCGGCGTCCATCCCGTTATATTATGAAACCCCATTTTCCTTGCCTTGCGAACTCCATTTGTCCATGAGATGATATATTTATCCTTTAGACGAGATTATGGGTCAGAGTGCTTGATTATTTCGGGCGCGAAATGTGTTTTGTGCGAAATTAGGGTTTCCTTTGGTGTTCGGCCCAAAACAAGGGTTTTATTGTGCTTGAGTGGCTTTTGCCCCGTATCATGTTGGCCTCCCCGTCTTATTCAAATTAGAAGGCTTTAGGTAAATCCTTAACCGATATTTTAAAACCTTAAAGCTTGTTCTGGTTTTAATGGCGGGTGGTTTGGTCATTCAGATTAGGGCATCTTTATTTTCATGTGGAGATTCATCCTTTGCGTGCTCTCGAGGGGTCTAAATCCTTTGCGTCCTGAGTCTTGTTGCTTATCGTCGGTATTGTGATCATTCGAGATCGGGTGGGGATGATCCCGTGATCATTCAAGTTTTGGTTCGCATTCGTCTTTTTTCAGGTTTTCGAGGTCGTCGCGGAATTTCCTCGCTCCCGGATTTTCCCGGTTTGGGCTTATTCCGCGGGCTGGGGTTATTTCCGGTACATTTAAGCTGTCCGCGAAAATCCGTTCCATCCGGATTTTTCTGAATTTCCTGTCTGGCTATGTTCTTTTGATATTTCGATGATAGGATTAATGGAATGAATGTCTAATATTTATTTCTTGTTGCCAATAAGTGCATTTGATGATAATTCTTTGGTTTTCCATGTGCATTAATGGTTTATTTGACTAACGATGTTTTGGTAGCAGGAATCCGTCTGGGTCAGATTTCTCCAAAATTTTGCCCCGACGGTATTTTCCCGAATTGCGTGATTTTCTCAGGGCGTCTGATTTCTCGGGATCTTGATGGATTAGTAGTTAGCAATTGATTTTGATGGATTTACATGATTTGTGCTAACCCTTTGAACTAGAATATGAGTAATGATTCGATTCTAATGACAATTTTTGGATGTGTAGGCCGAATCAAGTAAAGTTGTTGCTGGGAAGTCCAAAGGTGGTGCAGGGGCATCCTCGATTTCTGAGACAGAACGCTTGAGATTGGATATGAAGAGCCAGCTCCGGGAAAGCAAGGTGTCCTCTATGTGGGCTGAGGTATCTGACACGAATGTTGGTGCCTGGCGCTATGAGCAGTTCAAACAAAGAACGACTGAGAAGGATCAGTCGGCTTTGAGACTAGGGATGGTAAACTCTGGATTAGTGCATGTGGTAGGGTTCCCTCCAGCGGTTCAATGCTATGAGTTGATTTTGGAATGTGCCAGACAGTATAATTTCGATACCCAGATGGTGATCAGCACTGAGGGACGAGTCTTGGCCAACTTCAGTCCGGCCTCCATTGCAAGAACCTTCAGCATGCCGGATCTTCCTTCGGTCTGTGCATTGAACATTGACACTGCTAAGACCTATTACGAGAATGAGCCAGTCAAAGCTCAGCAGATCATCAACTCATGGCTGGAGAAGCCAAAATCTCACCACTCCAAGTTGCCCAAACAGCTGCACAGGGTAAAATTTAGGTCGGACGTGTATGATGCCATCACACTGTTGAGCAGGGTGGCAGGACTAAGAACTGCAGGGGTATTGGAAAATTGGATGGTCCATGTGATCACCAAGATGAGCCAGGGGACAAACTATCACTGGGCAGGACTCATTAGTGCAGAGATTGACAAATAACTCAGAAATTTCTTAGAAGCGAAGAAGTTCAATATGTCTTCTTACAACATGTATGTGCTGGCCATCTCCTACCCATACAAGGGTCTGACTCCGAGGGGAACCATTGGACAAGACATCATTTATGAAGTTTATCCGGAGCTGCATCTAGGACATAAGGATTATAGGAGGGCAAATGATGCATTCACTATGCACATTACCCGGACACTTCAAAATGTAGAACATATCAGATTATCTGATGGAGCTAGAGGCTTAATCAAGAACTACGGAGTGTGGTTTATCCAGTTTCCTACATTCACCTACCTCTGGGTTGATGGGTGCCCAGTTGCCCCTTACAGGTTGCCCAGGTATCCCACTGACCATATTGTGCTGCTAGAAGTTGTAAGGCAGATTTGTGAATTTGATGCAGTTGTGAAGAAGGAGAAGCATAAGACAGGATTTGGAGGAGACTTCCCTCTTGGGATTGGTGTGGGGGAAATGTGCCCATCTATTCAATCAGCTCACACTGCAGGTGAGGAGTTAGAAGCTTATGGATTCTCTTTCCACTCGAAGAGAATGAACTTCGACATAACAGGAGAGGCACATAAGAGGGCTACCCGGGAATATAGGCATAAAGAGGACCTAGAAGACTACTGGGTCAATATCAAGGATGACCTTGATGCAAGGAAGAGGAGGTATTCCCGGCTACCTGTTGAGGCCATTAGACAATACAATGTTAAGTTGATTCTGGATCAGCTTGATGATGATGGAAAGTTGGTTCAGGACCATGTCTATGAGCCCATAAAAGATAGGTTAGTTGCGGACATAGATTGGAGTGAGCCCGAGGTGACAGAATTGGAGGACCTGATGGCTCCTATGTTGAGATTCACCTTTTCTTGGGTCAAGCATAAAGTCTGGGAGTTAGAGAATGCTAAAGTAGCTTGCACCTTTGATTTGATGGGGAATCTTAACCCCATGTCAACTTCTGAGAAGTCCGGGGAAGAGGACCCCCAAGGGAAATCGGCAAAGACCTCACCATTCAAGATTAAAGTCAGAGGTCCTAAGGAGGCTGAGCCTGCAACGAAGAGGAAACCAATTGGAAAACACAGGTGGAAGACCCTGACAATCAGCAAGTCCTCGGATGAGGAAGAAAAAGAGAAGGCTGAAGAGGAGGATGCTCCTCCACTGCCCAAGAAGGCAAGAACTACAAGGACAGTCAAGAAGAAGGACCAGAATGCTTCGGAGGATGAACCTCCAATTGTAGTTGTGGAGAGCTTCAGAGGGGAGAAAACCAAGGTATACACTAGAAAATCAAGAATTCCTTCTCCCAAGGATGTAGCACAGCAGGAGGACTCTCCTCCAACACAACTAGTCGACAAGCAAGACAAGCCTGTTTCTCCTCCGCTAAGTGCACCAGAACCGGAGAATCCGGAGGAGCAGGGAATCAGCGGGGAAGCCGAGCAGTTCAAGGAAGGAACACTATACAGTGAAGCAGCCGAGCTTGAGGTAGAAACAGAGGAAAGACACACTTCCCTGCTGGTACAGTATGAGGATTCTCCGGAGAGTGATAAAGGTCGTGGATCACCTGGGCCGGAGGAAAACATACCTGCTAGGACTCCATCACCAGTGCTTCTGGAATTGGGACTTGGAGAGGCTGACCAAGGCGAGCAGAGTCTGGAGAAAGAAGATGAAAAGGCAACAACTGAGGAGGAGGTCAAGGTGACAGCCGCGGAGGAAGTGAAAGTGACAGAGGATCCAGGGGAAACGAGAACAGAAGGAATCCGGACAGACCCTATAGCTCCGGACTGGTTGGAGAAGGAGATTGCCCGGAAGAAACAGGTAATTGTTGAGGACACTCCGTTAGATTGGGATGAAATTTTGTCCCAAATCGGCAAGGGAAAGAAAAAGAAAGCTGCTAAGGTGATTTCCCGGGTGGAAAGGGGTGAAACACACAACAGGGTAGTTCACATCGCCACCCCTGCAGCAGATAAGACAAGAGATGATGTTACAGGCCAGGACTACAATGTCCAAACTATTAACCTTGGGCCAGCCTCCCTAGAGCAAGACATTAAGGAGTTTGAGGGGTCTAGTGCCGTAATTGTGGATAGGCTAAAGAAGGAGATCCAATCCAAACGAGAATTGAAGAGAGAAAATGAAAGATTGAGGAAATGTCTAGAAGAGGTAATGAAGCCTCTACAGTCTCTCCATCCATCCTCTTCTCAGACTCCTGGTTTTCTACCTAAGGAGACAATCTCCGGAATTGAAAAGATGAAGGCCTCGGCCCAAGCTGCCATTGATTGGTTGATGGACGTCCAGGAAAAAGGGGATGAGGATATCAAAGGGATTTTGTCTGTGGGCAAGGATGCAGTCCGGGCAAAGGAACTGTTGGAGCACATTTTGTCTCAAGATAAGAATGACATAGACCTCCTGCTACAGAAATCGAAGACTATCCTGGGACATGGAAAGGAGTAGTTGGCTAAGGATGGAATCCTTCCTTCCTCCAAGCTGGATGAACCGTGGGAGTGGTTTGAGGCATTGCTGGTCAGACAAGGGGGTCTAAAGAAAATGCAAAAATGAAGGAAGTCCATTGATGGCGATCTTACAGCAGTTTATGACGGATGCATTGCCTTCTTCGAGGTGATGATAGGGAGGAAGAAGATAGCTCCCAAATATTTGAGCTTAGATCAACTGAAGGAATGGTGGCATGAGGTTTATGCCCTGGATTCTGATGGAGCTGTCACCTCCCATTTACTTGATGATGCAGCTACATACTTGGCAGTGATAGACAGGTACATGGCCAATAGGGAGGACTGGAATAAGGTTGTCGAACGGTCTAAGGAAGGGATAGATTCTATTAAATGCCGACTCAGGGTCTTACCATCGCCACCTATTGTTGAGTTGGATAGAATATTCTCGAGTGTCCAAGGGACATCGGTGCAGGAGAAAGGCAAAGGGAGTGGCAGTTAATGCTCAAGTTCGAGATTTGTGCTTCCCTATTATCATAGGGCATGCATTGGACCGGACTTCCTTGGGGACTGTGCCTTGGCCAACTTAGATGATGGCATTAAATGTGTGCCTTAGTTTGTTTTCCTGGGCTGACCTGTTTTGGCGGTTTTATTTATTTTGTAAAATGTTTGGCTGGGCCGACATATTTTGGGGGGGGAATTTGATATAAATAGGCATTCTTGCCTCATTGTAGGGGTTAGACATTGGTTATAGACATAGCAAGACAATAATAGAGCAAGAGCTATAGTTAGAGTATTTGAAGTTTCTTGAAGCAAACACTATATTCAGAACAGTTGAATTGTTGCAGCATTTTCTGGTGATTAATATAATTGAAGACATTATGGTTATTCCTGGTGAAATCATTTGTGTTATCTCATCTTGCATGGTTCCTTTGTTCTATCTTTTAAATTGCTTGAAGATTTAGGGTTCATAATTTAGAAATAGATTAGTTTTAGCTGGATAAATGATGTTTGTGATTTCATATTTGGAATGTTTGTAGTTATCTCTGGTCTATACTCCCAGTAACTATCTGATTGTAGTAGGCTGGTAAAGTCAACCTGGACCATATATTCAATGTGCTTAAGTTCGATTGTGGATGCAAGTCTATGATTTGAAAATCTGTATTCCTCAGAAGATTGCACCGTTCTTGTAAGATTGCTTTGTGGGTCGAATAAGAATTGGTTATTTAAGATAGGTCCATTCCACATATATGTCATTCACATTGCTTGTCCTTGCAATAGTTTAGATTTTATTACTTCCTTGCATCCCTATCTTTTGCTGTTTCTTTATTATTCAGTTAGATTTAGGATTCAAGATCATCATACTGTCAGATCTGATAAATTGAAAGGATATAGTTTGCTTGTAGTAAGGTCCGATTGTGATTACCAGCATTTCACATTTTATCTGAGTTGTTTTATGCATTGTTATGATCTAACACCCGAGAGACCTTGGGGTGATTTTCAATTATTTATTATTGAAAATAACCTTTCAATAGAGATAGGATACCATATTCTGTCTGAGTTGTTGCTGTGCAGAAAACACCATCAACAGATTGGTGCTAGAAGGAGGGCCTAAATGAGCACACTGGATCGTTTCTTGAACGCCATCTCTCCAGAGAGATATAGGAGAAATACCAGATCTACCACCAGAGAGGAAGATTTGGAGGAACTACAATTTCCCAATAGGTCAAGAAGGACTAGGGGAAGGGGAGAGTCATCATCACCCATCCCCTCACCAACATCATCCACATCCTCACATCCTGAAGTTGAGGCTATACCCATCCCTGAAGTCGTTCCCATTGAGCAGCCTCAGCAGGTCAATAACCTACCACCACCTCCACCCCCGCTCTTACCAATGGCTTTCCTTGCCAGCAATCCATCACCTTTGTCCTTCAGTGCTTATAATGTAATGCCCAAAAATCCTGAGCATTTCTGCTCAAAATTCCATGCAAATGACCCAAACAGAACTGCAGAAGAGAACATAAGGATTTTCCAAACCTGCCTCAAAGATAGAGGGATTGTCTATGAGGACGTTGCTTGTAGGTTATTTCCTTATTCCCTAGGAGAAGAAGCTTTTTATTGGTACAACCACCTCCCTGCTGGCTCAATCCAAAATTGGAATGACCTTGAAAAGGCCTTTTTGCAAAAGTTTCGAATACCCATCAGTGCTAATGAGCTATACCTGCAATTCATCAAAGTCAAGAGAGAGGTTAATGAACCCATAGCCAATTTCAATAATAGATTCCATCGTGCATTCACCAGATTACAAGACCCATATGTTCTAGATGATGGTACTGCCCTGGGAGTATATTATGAAGCTCTGGATAGTTTAACAGCAACCTTTCTGAAATGGAGACCTAACCCTCTAGGTACTCTGGCTGATGCTTATACAGAGGCTGTCAAGCTTAGTACGGACCTGAGACAGCATTTGACTGGGCCATTACCTTCTCTGGGACCGGTTGCACATCCCAACCAGATTTAGGCAGTAAATCAAGCTCTAACCAATCATACCCCAATCATGAATCCAGTTCCCCAATTATCTATGGTACCACACCCCGGTCATCCCATGAACCAGATCTCTCCTATGACAAAATTCCCTCAACAGCAAGTTAATTAGCCAATGTACCAGTCACAGTCGAATAGCTTCCCTGCTTACTTGCAGAATTCTGAAGTGCTACATCAGTCCCTGGGATCTGCCACAATGCCTGTCCCACCTTTGAGTAACCAAAATCAGCCTCCCTACCGAGACCCAAATAAGGAAAGGATTGATGAAATGGATGAACAAATAAAAAAGTTGAATCTAGAAGTGACTTACTTGAGAAATCAGAATAGTCAGTTGCAAGCTGCTCATAAGGGGATGCAATCTAATCAGAACAGGGAGTTTTCACAAGGACAAAACTTCGACAGGGGACAGCGTAATGACAGAGGATTTTACAATGACAGAGGGTATAATCAAGACAGAGGTTTCAACAACGATAGAAGGAAAAACTTTGATAGAGGCCAAGGAAGTGGATCAGGATTTGATAAGAGGCCACCACAAGGACAAAACAGAACTTGGAATACAGGGCCCAACAATGGGGGAGTTCCCACTCCATTGGATCAGCCTGCAAATCAGATCGTCAATCAATCTGCAAACCATCCAGTTAGTCAGGACAAGCCTCCTACTGGTGTGTATCTCGCAGAAGCAGCCCTATCAGGATGGTGCAGACTCCATAAAATGAGTCAGTATTCAGAACTGGAATGTCCAGAGTTCCAAACTGTTGCTTCCATCTTTTAGTATGAGGTAGAGAACAATGTGAATGGGCAGGAGATTGTACCCTCCAATTCATATGATTCTTCTGTGCTGGTGTTAAATCATGCTCCTTTTCCAGCTAGTAACAAAAATATACCGGAAGAACCTGATTCCCAGAAAGATGAAATAGATCAGATTTGTAATGGAGATGAAGTGGCCCGGTTGTTCAACGAAGGAGAGATAAATGACAATGGTCCCCTAGATCAGGAGGAAGCTTATGTTGAAGAAGTACAAATGTTCCAGAGACAGGGCTTGAGGGATATGCCTCATAGGCGTCCACAGCCTGGAGGACCCTTCACCACCTCCATTCCTCCCAATAATTTCAGTACTCCTCCAGATCCTAATGTCAGCAACAACCCGTCCTATCCACATGTCCCCAAGCAGTACCTTTCGAAGGATAGACAAGTTCAAGCAGAACCGCAGAGAGAAAGGATTGTTCAAGTAAGCAAGGATAAGGCAGAGGAACCGTCTAAAGAAGTCTCTACTGATATGAGTGAGGAGTAGATGGCCTCATATGTTGCAGAGGAATTCAAGAAACTAAAGGTAAACCTTTCTGCATTTGAGTTGCTAAGATTTCCTGCAATTAGGAAAGCCGTCTTAGGTACTTATGATGCAAATTTAAAGACATTGGATAAGTCCCCTAGGGGGCATGTCAGCCAGACTTCCAGTTTTCAGCCTATGAATACATAAAATTAGACTCAAAACAGGACCAACCCACCTCCTAGAGATAAGGGAAAAGAAAAAGACAGAACTCAAGTGGCTCAGGTAGATACCCAGCCCACTTTGTTTCAAGGTAAAACAGAAACCCCTCCATTTCTGATATTAGTTTGAATCTTTGGTAAGAACCTTCACAATTGTCTTTTAGATTCGGGTGCTTCCACCAATGTGATGCCTCTCAGAGTTTGTAGAGCTCTAGGAATTACACCCGCTGATTCCCAGAAGAAGGTCACTCAGCTAGACAGAACCGAAGTGAGTGTGGTAGGGGAACTCAACATGATCCAGATGCATATAGCTTCAGATCCAAGAATCCAACAGGTTATTAACATTCAGGTAGCTGACATTCCTGATGCATACGGATTAATTTTGGGAAGGGATTTTACGAAGGCTCTGAATGGGTATGTGTCCACTGATCATTCTCACATGTGGCTTCCCTGGAAGGGAGTGCCTAATCAGATAAGGATTGAGAGGGAGCCTAGAATGAAGTATATGATAACAGAATACCAAAAGACTTCAACCGAAGTTCTCATATCAGAAGCTGGAATGAGAAATTACCTGCTATCGACCCAATATGAAGAATCAGATGCAGAAAAGGTATTAATGTTGCATACGATGCCAACTGACGTCGAAACAGGGTCTAATCTTGTTGGAGTCTTGACAGAATCAGTTGAAGAGGAAGAAGAACCTGAGAATAGACAGATCAGCCTATTGGACAATTTCCAGGAGTTCATTAAGCAATGTATGGAGAATCAAGCTCACCTGGGAAGGAAGACAAGCTTTGAGGAGTTACTCTTACCAAACTGGTGCAGAGTCCACAATGCTTCTCACTCTGAGTTGGAATGTTGCTTGTGCCAGACAGTAGTAAAACAAGTCCAGAAATGCATGAATCTGACTTAGGCAGTTAAGATAGAGGAGCAAAATCTTCAAGAGGAGTGCAAAAGCCAAAAACCTGCCGTGACTGAGGGAGCCTTTAACACTGATAAACCAAAAGACATAATGAAGAAGACCACCATTGCAGAATACTGGACTCTTAAGTTTGATGGATCTAAGTCCAAACAGGGAGTTGGGGCTAGATTTGAGCTGATTAGTCCAAAAGGTAAGAGTTTCTTTGCAGCTCATAGGCTCCAATTTCATTGCACAAATAATGTGGCTGAATATGAAGCGTTAATTCATGGACTCCTTATGGCACTCAAGAAAAAGGTCAGGGTTTTACAAGTTTTTGGTGATTCAGAATTAGTAGTCAAACAAGTAAGAAAACAATATGCATGTCACGACAAGAGAATGACTAACTATAGGCACAGAGTGTGGGACCTCATTGAGGGATTCGATGCTTTTAATATCCAATTGGTCCCAAGGAAGAAAAATCAAACTGCTGACTCCCTAGCTCAAGCAACCAGTACTTTGCAACCCCTGTCTTTGACAGGATTGAAGAAGTTTACTGTTGAATTAACCCCTGTCCCCTCAGTTCCTGACAATGTGACTAATTTTTAGGTGTTTGAGGATGATAAACATATCCTTGATTTTATCACAAACACAGATGTGTTTGCTTCACAGATCATTGATGAAACAGAACCTCAAGAAGTAGAATTAGATCTAGAAGGTGTGCTAAATTTGAAGTCCAACACTATTCCCAGAGGAATGGTACAGTTAGAGAGAATTTTTGATATGGACAAAATCAGAGACCAGGAACAAGAATCAAAAAGGGAATCTATTAGTGGACAGTGCGATACTCACAATATAGGTACTGAAGATAGCGTAAAGAATATTTTCGTTGGTAAGGTCTGTACCCCTGAAGAAAGACAGGGAATAATCAGAGCCCTATACGACTTTCCAGATATAGTGGCCTGGGGTTATGAAGACTTGAAGACTTATGATACATCCATCATAACTCATACTATACCTCTCAAGCTAGGCGCTAAGTCTTTCAGACAGAGGTAGAGACCTATTAATGCACTGTTGGAGCCACTCATACAGAAGGAAGTTCAGAAATTGTTGTCTGCTAGAATCATATTTCATGTCAGGCATTCTACTTGGGTGGCCAATCTGGTTCTGGTGAGAAAGAAGAATGGTGAAATTAGGCTCTGTGTTGACTTCAGAAATCTGAACAGGTCATCAGAGAAAGATAATTATCCAGTTCCCTCTTTGGATGAGGTGTTACAAGTGGTTAATGGATCTCAGATGATGTCCTTTCTGGACGGGTATTCAGGGTATAATCAGGTGATGGTCCAGTATGAGGACAGACACAAGACTGCTTTTACAACTAAGTGGGGAACCTTCGCCTACAAGAGGATGCCATTTGGGCTTATCAATGCAGGAGCCATGTTTCAACGAGCTATGGATATCGCTTTCAAGGACATCATAGGAAAGTGCATTATCATTTACATGGACGATCTGACTGTTTTCTCCAAAAATAGAGGGGATCATATCTCAGATCTGCATAAGGTGTTCTGGAAGTGCAGAGAATTTGGCATCTCTTTGAATCCCAAGAAGTGTATTTTCGGGGTCACAGAAGGCAAGCTATTAGGGCATGTGATATCAGAGAAAGGCATTGCTATAGATCCAGAGAGAGTGGAGGCCATCCTGAAAATTCAGCCACCTGCCAGCAAAAAGGAGATGAAATCTTTTTTTGGTAAGATTAATTTTGTCAGGAAATTCATCACTGGATTTGCTGAGATTGTGAAGCCATTAAATGCTATGTTAAAACAAGATGCCAAGATCGAGTGGACTGCAGAAGCGAAGGAGTCCTTTGCAAAGATTAAGAGAGCCATTGCCGATGCCCTAGTGTTGGTGAGTCTAGATTATAGCAAACCTTTTTATATCTATTCCTTCGCTTCAGACCATTCTTGTGCTGGAATGCTAACTCAAAAGTCTGATAAGGGGAATGAGCATCCCATTGCTTTCATGAGTGCACCATTAAAGGATGCTGAGCTGAAGTACCCGAGTGTGGAGAAGCAAGCATATGCCCTTGTGCGAGCAGTAAAGAAATTCAGGCACTATATCCTCAAAAATAAGGTGTTTGCAATTGTTTTTGATTCTGCAGTTAAGTTATTGCTGATGCAGAATGAATTAGGGGAGCGCAGAGCTAAATGGGTGACCATGCTTCAGGAGTATGACATTGAGATCTAGCCTATGAAGCTGGTAAGAGGACAAGGACTCACCCAAACCATGGCAGAGATGGGCCCTGAATTGTCTGTCCATAACTATAATGTTGAAGAAGTTTCTCCAGAGGGCTGGTATGATGATATAGTCTATTATCTGCTGAATCAGCGAGCTCCTGGTCATCTTAATGCAGTTCAGAGGTGAGCCTTGAGGTTGAAAAGTGATGGTTTCATGCTGAAATGAGTTGTCCTATACAAGAAGAATCATGAAGGTATTTATTTGAGGTGCCTTGGAAGATAGGAAGCTGAAAGAGTAATAAATGAGTTTCATGATAAATATGGCACTGGTCATGGTTCTGCCATTGCTACTGCGAATCAGATTTTGAGGGCAGGGTATTACTGGCCTACACTATTCAAGGATGTTTATCATCATGTCCGGACCTGTCACACTTGCCAGACTGCAGCAACGAGAGAAAGGGGTGCAGCACTTCCGCTCTAGTCTGTGATTGAGGTAAAACCTTTTGGTCAATGGGGTATGGATTTCATAGGCCCCATCAATCCACCATCTTCTGCTAGACACAGGTATATCCTTACCATCACTGATTACTTTACAAGATGGACTGAAGCGTTTGTCTGTAGGCAATGTACATCAGAGGTAGTGATTGATTTTTTAGAATCTGCCATTCTTAATCGGTTTGGATGTCCTGTTGCTGTTGTGTGTGATAATGGTCCTGCCTTTGCATCTTTGAAATTCTCAAACTGGGCCTTTGATCATGGTATTGTTGTAAAGTTTGCATCTAATTATTATCCCTAGGGGAATAGTCTAGCTGAATCCTCTAACAAGAACCTGTTGACTGTCATCCGAAAATTGTTAGAAAGGAACCCAAAAGACTGGCATACCTAGCTTCGATTTGCTCTTTGGGCAGACCGTACCAGAGTTAAAGCCTCCATTGGTACCTCTCCTTATCATTTAGTGTATGGTCTGGATCCAGTTTTCCCTATCCAACTTAAAATCTCAACTTTACAGTTTATCAACCAGTTTTATGATCAGGGGGATAGAAGGGAAGCTCAGTTGGCTGAACTATTGTACCTTGAGGAAAAACGGGACAATGCCCTTGAAAAATTTTCCAAACATCAGGGGGTAGTCAAGCGATGGTTTGACAGGAGAGCAAAAGTTAAGGCTTTTAGGATTTCAGACCTTGTTCTGTATTGGGATAAGCCGCATGATCAGAAAGGGAGCCATGGAAAATTTGATAAATTGTGGCTGGGTCCTTATTAGATTGCCGAAATACTGGGAGATAATGCCTTCCGTCTGAGGACTCTCACGGAAGAGGACATACCACTGCCTATCAATTGGAAGTATCTCAAACATTATTTCCAATCTTGAGCTGTTTTCAGCTCTTTGCCCTGTAAATAATTAGTTTAGGTTGCTTTGTTTGTTTGTTTGTTTGTTTGGTTAGAGTAGGTTTCCCTTTTTTCCTTGCTTTGTTGGTTTTGTTTGGTTAGAGTAGGTTTGCTTTGGTTTGTTTGTTTTTCTTTGCATTGCTCTTGCTTTTGGTCCTTTCTCTCCTTGGGATTGTGGGTGCATCTGTATGGTAATGGTGGCAAAGCAGGTCTAATGTTCTTGGTATTTCCTTTACAAACTTTAACCATCTTTTCATAATACCATGGTTTGATTTCTTTTACCTATGACATTTGTCCTTGTGGTAAGGCAAAGTGGTTTCTAGTTAGTCTGAGCAGGAATATGTTGGGGTCCTATACCTTTAATCCTTAATATACCTGAAGTTGTCAAAGTCCTTATGAGGTCTGGACAGGTGAAAAATCTTTTTTCTGCTCTAGTGCCACTGTGGTTCTCAGCCCTGAGTGTGAACTTCACTGTTCACAGGTTGAATAAAATAAGTGAAAAGAAAGAAACATTAGCAAAAATGAAAAAAGAGAAAATATATATATTGAAAATCATGAGGTTGGAATTCAACTCATCAGGAGGATCTGAATATCTCTACCGGGGCTATAAACGCCCGACTGGCAGTAGAGCTATGTTCAGGAGGACCACAGCAATAACCTCGTCGGGGCTATGGACGCCTGACTGGCAGCGAGGCCCTATCCAGGTTACTTTTAGAGTAAGAATCTTTATGTAGCCTATCCATATCAAGTCTGGTTCTTCTTGCAACTAAGGGTAGGTAATACATGCACGTGCACACACTTAGACCCTGGTATAGGAACGTTGATTGGCTGGGAGTTTCTTTATTTTAAACTCAGGGTGGTGGCTGGGTATCTGAGTTGAAACCGTGAGTTCTGGGTTCTTGATTCTAGTCTGTCATCGAAATGCTCAGGAGCATTTCCCCAGCGGAGTCGCCATTTGTTGTGCAGTTCTTGCACACACGCCCCACTTGGGGTGGGGACCCTTTTTTTTTGGTGTCTTTGACCTTTGATTTTATTGGATTTATCATTTTGGGGTCTTGACATGTTGGTCTTGCTTGCTTGGACCCTTCCTTGAGGTTGGAATTGTTTTAAACTGAGTTTTTGGCCAAGTCTGGGTTTTCACCGGGATCCGAGATTTTCGTCTCTGTCGGATTTTCCCGGGCTCTGGTTCCTTGTCCGTTTCTGGCAGGATTCTCCGATTCCTGTTTCTCCCTTCAGAATTTTTCGGTCCTATCGGATTTTCCTGGATTCTGCCAAAGTCTTGGTATTCTGTGTTGGGCTCAGATTTCTGGACTTGTCAGAAATGTCTTATCGCGCATTAATGGTGGA
This sequence comes from Sequoia sempervirens, assembly GCA_007258455.2. Lineage (NCBI taxonomy): Eukaryota > Viridiplantae > Streptophyta > Pinopsida > Cupressales > Cupressaceae > Sequoia > Sequoia sempervirens. The sequence goes on along the minus strand of VDFB02376192.1, from coordinate 36,747 downwards.
GGTACCTTTTCTCAGGCGGATATAAGGTCGAATTTAGGGCATTTTCAGTTTCATTATGACTTCATTGCTTCCTTGATTTGCTCTGGCGATTTAGAGTTTCCATTTGGAGCTTTGGGAATTGATCTTGGTTTGTTTGCGCGGGGATTTCTTGAGTTCTGGTGCCAGTATTTTCATTACTTGGACGTGTTTTCCGCGTGGTCGACTTTCTGGGCCCGAATTCCGTTCACTTTGATCCATGGTATGTATTCATTGCCCTTTCTGTTTGCTTGCATGATGATTGAGGGTTTCTTGCCTTGGGTATCATTGGAATTGGGTCGGCCTTTGATTTGATTTTGATTTTGTATTTATAGAGTCGGCGTCCGTCCCGTTTTATTATGAAACCCCATTTTCCTTGCCTTGCGAACTCCATTTGTCCATGAGATGATATATTTATCCTTTAGACGGGATTCTGGGTCAAAGTGCTTGATTGTTTCGGGTGCGAAATGTGTTTTGTGCGAAATTAGGGTTTCCTTTGGTGTTCGGCCCAGAACGAGGGTTTTATTGTGCTAGAGTGGCTTTTGCCCCGTATCATGTTGGCCTCCCCGTCTTATTCAAATTAGAAGGCTTTAGGTAAATCCTTAACCGATATTTTAAAACCTTAAAGCTTGTTCTGGTTTTAATGGCGGGTGGTTTGGTCATTCGGATTAGGGCATCTTTATTTTCATGTGGAGATTCATCCTTTGCGTGCTCTCGAGGGGTCTAAATCCTTTGCGTCCTGAGTCTTGTTGCTTATCGTTAGTATTGTGATCATTCGAGATCGGGTGGGAATGATCCCGTGATCATTTGAGTTTTGGTTCGCATTCGTCGTTTTTCAGGTTTCTGAGGTCGTTGCGGAATTTCCTCGCTCCCGGATTTTCCCAGTTTGGGCTTATTCCACGGGCTGGGGTTATTTCTGATACATTTAAGCTGTCCGCGAAAATCTGTTCCATCCGGATTTTTCCGGATTTCCTGTCTGGCTCTATTCTTTTGATATTTCGATGATAGGATTAATGGAATGAGTGTCTAATGTTTATTTCTTGTTGCCAATAAGTGCATTTGACGATAATTCTTTAGTTTTCCATGTGCATTAATGGTTTATTTGACTAACGATGCTTTGGTAGCAGGAATCCGTCTGGGTCGGATTTCTCTGAAATTCTGCCCCGACGGTATTTTCCCAGATTGCGTGATTTTTTCGGGGCGTCTGATTTCTCCGGATCTTGATGGATTAGTAGTTAGCAATTGATTTTGATGGATTTACATGATTTGTGCTAACCCTTTGAACTAGAATATGAGTAATGATTCGATTCTAATGACAATTTTTGGATGTGTAGGCCGAATCAAGTAAAGTTGTTGCTGGGAAGTCCAAAGGTGGTGCAGGGGCATCCTCGATTTCTGAGACAGAACACTTGAGATTGGATATGAAGAGCCAGCTCCCGGAAAGCAAGGTGTCCTCTATGTGGGCTGAGGTATTTGACACGAATGTTGGTGCCTGGCGCTATGAGGATTTCAAACAAAGAACGGCTGAGAAGGATCAGTCGGCTTTGAGACTAGGGATGGTAAACTCTGGATTAGTGCATGTGGCAGGGTTCCCTCCAGCGGTTCAATGCTATGAGTTGATTTTGGAATGTGCCAGACAGTATAATTTCGATACCCAGATGGTGATCAGCACTGAGGGACGAGTCTTGGCCAACTCCAGTCCGGCCTCCATTGCAAGAACCTTCAGCATGCCGGATCTTCCTTCGATCTGTGCATTGAACATTGACACTGCTAAGACCTATTACCACGCAGAATGAGCCAAAGCTCAGCAGATCATCAACTCATGGCTGGAGAAGCCAAAATCTCACCACTCCAAGTTGCCCAAATAGCTGCACAGGGTAAAATTCAGGTCGGGCGTGTATGATGCCATCACACTGTTGAGCAGGGTGGCAGGACTAAGAACTGCAGGGGTATTGGAAAATTAGATGGTCCATGTGATCACCAAGATGAGCCAGGGGACAAACTATCACTGGGCAGGACTCATTAGTGCAGAGATTGACAAACAACTGAGAAATTTCCTGGAAGCGAAGAAGTTCAATATGTCTTCTTACATCATGTATGTGCTGGCCATCTCCTACCCATACAAGGGTCTGACTCCAAGGGGAACCATTGGACAAGACATCATTTATGAAGTTTATCCAGAGCTTCATCTAGGACATAACGATTATAGGAAAGAAAATGATGCATTCACTATGCACATTACCCCGACACTTCAAAATGCAGAACATATCAGATTATCTGATGGAGCTAGGGGCTTAATCAAGAACTACGGAGCATGGTTTATCCAGTTTCCTACATTCACCTACCTCCGGGTTGATGGGTGCCCAGTTGCCCCTTACAGGTTGCCCAGGTATCCCACTGACCATATTGTGCTGCTAGAAGTTGTAAGGCAGATTTGTGAATTTGATGCAGTTGTGAAGAGGGAGAAGCATAAGACAGGATTTGGAGGAGACTTCCCTCTTGGGATTGGTGTGGGGGAAATGTGCCCATCTATTCAATCAGCTCACACTGCAGGTGAGGAGTTAGCAGCTTATGGATTCTCTTTCCACTCGAAGAGAATGAACTTCGACATAACAGGAGAGGCACAGAAGAGGGCTACCCGGGAATATAGGCATAAAGAGGACCTAGAAGACTATTGGGTCAATATCAAGGATGACCTTGATGCAAGGAAGAGGAGGTATTCCCGGCTGCCTGTTGAGGCCATTAGACAATACAATGTTAAGCTAATTCTGGATTAGCTTGATGATGATGGAAAGTTGGTTTAGGACCATGTCTACGAGCCCATAAAAGACAGGTTAGTTGCAGACATATATTGGAGTGAGCCCGAGGTGACAGAATTGGAGGACCTGATGGCTCCTGTGTTGAGATTCACCTTTTCTTGAGTCAAGCATAAAGTCTGGGAGTTAGAGAATGCTAAAGTAGCTTGCACCTTTGATTTGATGGAGAATCTTAACCCCATGTCAACTTCTGAGGAGTTCGGGGAAGAGGACCCCAAAGGGAAATCGGCAAAGACCTCACCATTCAAGATTAAAGTCAGAGGTCCTAAGGAGGCTGAGCCTGCAACGAAGAGAAAACCAATTGGAAAACGCAGGTGGAAGACCCTGACAATCAGCAAGTCCTCGGATGAGGAAGAAACAGAGAAGGCTGAAGAGGAGGATGCTCCTCCACTGCCCAAGAAGGCAAGAACTACAAGGACAGTCAAGAAGAAGGACCATACTGCTTCGGAGGATGAACCTCCAATTGTAGATGTGGAGAGCTCCGGAGGGGAGAAAACCAAGGTATACACTAGAAAATCAAGAATTCCTTCTCCCAAGGATGTAGCACAGCAGGAGGACTCTCCTCCAACACAACCAGTCGACGAGCAGGACAAGCCTGTTTCTCCTCCGCCAAGTGCACCAGAACCGGAGAATCTGGAGGAGCAGGGAATCAGCGGGGAAGCCGAGCAGTTCAAGGAAGGAACACTATACAGTGAAGCGGCCGAGCTTGAGGTAGAAACAGAGGAAAGGCACACTTCTCCCCTGGTACAGTACGAGGATTCTCTGGAGAGTGATAAAGGCTGCGGATCACCTGGGCTGGAGGAAAACATACCTGCTAGGACTCCATCACTAGTGCTTCCGGAATTGGGACTTGGAGAGGCTGACCAAGGCGAGCAGAGTCCGGAGAAAGAAGATGACAAGGCAACAACTGAGGAGGAGGTCAAGGTGACAGCCGCAGAGGAAGTGAAAGTGACAGAGGATCCAGGGGAAACGAGAATAGAAGGAATCCGGACAGACCCTGTAGCTCCAGACTGGTTGGAGAAGGAGATTGCCCGGAAGAAACAGGTAATTGTTGAGGACACTCCGTTAGATTGGGATGAAATGTTGTCCCAAATTGACAAGGGAAAGAAAAAGAAAGCTGCTAAGGTGATTTCCTGGGTGGAAAGGGGTGAAACACACAACAGGGTAGTTCACATCGCCACCCCTGCAGCAGATAAGACAAGAGATGATGTTACAGGCCAGGACTACAATGTCCAAACTATTAACCTTGGGCTAGCCTCCCTAGAGCAAGACATTGAGGAGTTTGAGGGGTCTAGTGCCATAATTGTGGAGAGGCTTAAGAAGGAGACCCAATCCAAATGAGAATTGAAGAGAGAAAATGAAAGATTGAGGAAATGTCTAGAAGAGGTAATGAAGCCTCTACAGTCTCTCCATCCATCCTCTTCTCAGACTCCTGGTTTTCTGCCTAAGGAGACAATCTCCAGAATTGAAAAGATGAAGGCCTCTACCCAAGCTGCCACTGATTGGTTGATGGACGTCCAAGAAAAAGGGGATGAGGCTATCAAAGGGATTTTGTCTGTGGGCAAGGATGCAGTCCGGGCAAAGGAACTGTTGGAGCACATTTTGTCTCAAGATAAGAATGACATAGACCTCCTGCTACAGAAATCGAAGACTATCCTGGGACATGGAAAGGAGCAGTTGGCTAAGGATGGAATCCTTCCTTCCTCCAGGCTGGATGAACCGTGGGAGTGGTTTGAGGCATTGCTGGTCAAACAAGGGGGTCTAAAGAAAATGCAAAAATGAAGGAAGTCCATTGATGGTGATCTTACAGCAGTTTATGACGGATGCATTGCCTTCTTCGAGGTGATGACAGGGAGGAAGAAGATAGCTCCCAAATATTTGAGCTTAGATCAACTGAAGGAATGGTGGCATGAGGTTTATGCCCCGGATTCTGATGGAGCTGTCACCTCCCATTTACTTGATGATGCAGCTACATACTTGGCAGTGATAGACAGGTACATGGCCAATAGGGAGGACTGGAATAAGGTTGTCGAACGGTCTAAGGAAGGGATAGATTCTATTAAATGCCGACTCAAGGTCTTACCATCGCCACCTATTGTTGAGTTGGATAGAATATTCTCGAGTGTCCAAGGGACGTCGGTGCAGGAGAAAGGAAAAGGGAGTGGCAGTTAATGCTCAAGTTCGAGATTTGTGCTTCCCTATTATCATAGGGCATGCATTGGACCGGACTTCCTTGGGGACTGTGCCTTGGCCAACTTGGATGATGGCATTAAATGTGTGCCTTAGTTTGTTTTCCTGGGCCGACCTATTTTGGCGGTTTTATTTATTTTGTAAAATGTTTGGCTGGGCCGACATATTTTGGGGGGGGAATTTGATATAAATAGGCATTCTTGCCTCATTGTAGGGATTAGACATTGGTTATAGACATAGCAAGACAGTAATAGAGTAAGAGCTATAGTTAGAGTATTTGAAGTTTCTTGAAGCAAACACTATATTCAGAACAGTTGAATTGTTGCAGCAATTTCTGGTGATTAATACAATTGAAGACATTGTGGTTATTCCTGGTGAAATCATTTGTGTTATCTCATCTTGCATGGTTCCTTTGTTCTATCTTTTAAATTGCTTGAAGATTTAGGGTTCATAATTTAGAAATAGATTAGTTTTAGTTGGATAAATGATGTTTGTGATTTCATATTTGGAATGTTTGTAGCTATCTCTAGTCTATACTCCCAGTAACTATCTGATTGTAGTAGGCTGGTAAAGTCAACCTGGACCATATATTCAATGTGCTTAAGTTTGATTGTGGATGCAAGTCTATGATTTGAAAATCTGTATTCCTCAGAAGATTGCACCTTTCTTGTAAGATTTCTTTGTGGGTCGAATAAGAATTGGTTATTTGAGATAGGTCCATTCCACATATATGTCATTCACATTGCTTGTCCTTGCAATAGTTTAGATTTTATTACTTCCTTGCATCCCTATCTTTTGTTGTTTCTTTATTATTCAGTTAGATTTAGGATTCAAGATCATCATACTTTCAGATCTGATAAATTGAAAGGATACAGTTTGCTTGTAGTAAGGTCCGATTGTGATTACCAGCATTTCACATTTTATCTGAGTTGTTTTATGCATTGTTATGACCTAACACCCGAGAGACCTTGGGGTGATTTTCAGTGATTCATTATTGAAAATAACCTTTCAAGAGAGATAGGATACCATATTCTGTCTGAGTTGTTGCTGTGCAGAAAACACCATCAACAATACGCTGGGATTAAAAGTTTTTCCACAAGAAACTTGCACTTTGTTCAATCTTTAGGCATATCAATCAAGGAGCCAATAGTAGCCATTGCATCAACAGCTTTGTTCTGCATTCTGGGAATTTGGAAAAATTTTATGAAGGTGAAATATTTCTTGAAATCATCCACCATGTGCTTATAGTGTAATAGCTTATCATCTTTTGTTAGGAATTCATCATTAACTTGCTTAATGACCAATAATGAATCACCAACGACCCTCAAGTGAGTTATGTTGTTGGTACACAAGAATACTATCCTGAACAATTTTGGAAGGTAATCACCTTGAGGGGTAACTACTAGAATTCTTGCGCCTGGCCCATTATGAGTATATGAGGTGTCAAAATACAATATCCAAATAGGTGCTTCTGTAACTGTGAAAACTTCTTCATCTGGAAATTTAGTGACTAGAGGGTAAGCATCCACTAATGGTGCCTCGGCCAACTAATTAGCTATGACTTGTTCCTTTATGGCTTTGTGATCCATGTACTCTATGTCAAATTCACTTAGGAGCATGACCCACTTAGCCATGCAACTAGTTAGAGTGGTTCTAGATAACAGATACTTTAGTGGATCAATTTTTGCTATTAATTTGACCGAATGGTTGAGCATGTAATGTCAAAGTTTTTGTGTGTTGAAGACTACTACAAGGAATACTTTCTCCATGGGAGAGTAGTTTAATTCATAGCTGACTAGTGTTCAACTGATTTAGTAGAATTTTCTTTCTCTTAACGATTCATCATGTTGGGCCAACAATGCCCCCAGTGTGACTGAAGTGGCAGAGATGTAAAGTAGGAGGGATTTCCCTAGAATAGGTGGCATCAAGATCAGTAGATGAGCTAAGTATTCCTTGATCTTATCAAAACATGTCTAACACTATTGGTTCCATTGGAAGGTGGAGTCTTTTTTTAGAAGATGGGTGAATGACTGACACTTATCTGCAAGCTGGGCTATGAACCGTTGGATGGATTTCATCTTCCCTTGGAGACTTCTTAATTGTTTCAGATTGCATTGGGTTGGCATGTCTAGAATAGCTTTCACCTTAGCAAGATCAACCTCAATGCCCCTTTGAGAGACTATAAAACCCAGTATTTTTCCTGATGTAACACAAAAGACACACTTTTTTCAAATTTAGTCACAGCTTGTAATGTTCTAACCTCTCGAAGATCTTTTTCAGGATGACAGGATGCTCTGCTCGGGTTTTAGATTTTCCTAGCAATTCATCAACATAATCCTCCATGATAATATGGATGAGGTCATGGAAGATGAAATACATTGCCCTCTGATATGTTTCCTCTGCATTCTTGAGGCCAAAGGGCATAGCATTGTAACAAAAAGTACCCCAAGGTGTCGTAAAAGGAGTCTTGTGTTGGTATTTAGATGCTATTCGGATCTGGTTGTAACCAGAGAAACCATCCATAAAGGATAACATCTCATGTCCCGCAATCAAGTCGACCAGCATGTCAATATTGGGTAGCGAGAAGTCATCTTTTGGAGAGGCTTTGTTAAGGTCCTAGAAGTCTGTACAAATCTGAATGTCTTTGTTTAGTTTGGCAACAGGCACTATGTTGGAGATCCACTCAGAGTAGTCAATGGGTCTGATAAAATCGACATCTAGTAGTTTCTCCAATTCCTTCTTGACTAATAATGCTACCTATGGATGCATATTGCAGGGTTTCTATTTGGCAGGCTTGGCATCTGGTTGAACATCTAAATGATGAACTACTAAAGAAGGGTCTAAGCCTGGCATATCCAAGTATGACCAAGAAAAGTTAATGATACCATCTTGGAATAGTTGAGCAATGACTGAATATTCTTGCTCTGATAAAGATTTGGCCACATGGGTGATCATAGGGTTTTCTAAAATACCTAGAATAATTTCTTGAGTTTCTTCAATTAGGATGGATGACTTTGTGGATAATTGAGTTCCCACAAGGGGAGGATGAACGTCTCCATCCTCCAGTGCCTCTTTGAGGTTTTCGCTATCGGATGTGTCATTTATTTTTACTTTTTCCAAGTTAGGAAGTGCCTCGGGGATGTTTTCACTAGATGACCATTTTTTATTTTTCTTGTTTTTATTTTTGTGACTAGAATGTTCATCCTCCCCCGATCCCATGAGGTTGACATATGTATCTAAGGAGACATTGATAGGTGTGTTGTCACGTAGGTCCCAATCAATAAGTTTGGGATGGCGAAGGGATAGGCTAATGGTAAAGATAGATAAGCAATCAAACATGGATGGTAGATCTGTGTGATCAACATCATCATATGCACGTATGATAGATTCATCCTCGGGTATGTCTTCCAAGAGACCATTGTCCATAGTGACACCATTGGAAGTATTAGATGATATTGTAGGGCCTTTCTACTTTTTGTCATATCTGAGGCCTATATTCCTCAGCAACTTTGATACATCAATAGGTTGCAATTGCCCTTGCTCTTCCTTACCTAGGCCCCTACCTTAGTAGTTATACTTTTCTATGAACTTCACTAACCAAGGGTATACTTCTTGAAAATATTGCTTTAGAGGTGGTTCTGGTTGGGGTTCTTCATGGTATACCCATTGATTGATATCTTCTTTTGGTTCATATGTCTTTATACTAGGAGACTAGAAAGTGGTCGTGGGGATGTTTTTAACATTGAAGGTGATGGTCTTGTCTTCTTTTGGAGTATCCTGTGAAGGTTGGTCATACATGTGTGGTGATGGTGGCATGGTTGCCACATTTAGGGTTGTATGCATTTCATATTCACCACACCCCTTGTCAATGATTTGGAATTCGGTGACTAAAGGATTGGTGGTGGGAGATGGAATGGTTGTCATGGTGGATGGTGGATTGGAGGATGATGACTGAGATGCCCCCATTTCAACCCCAAGACAATAATGTAAATGGGGAAATGATGTTTCTAGAGCGCGGCATATTCAAATGGTTGTGGGTCGACATAAATGGTGATCTCTTGTCCATTAACCCAGGAACTTTAGGCAATGATGATATGTGGAGGGGATGGCTTGCATGGCATGGAGCCATGGGCATCCAAGGAGGAGATTATATGGTAAGTCCAAATCAAGGACATGACAAGTAGTATACTAAACTATAGGTCCAACTTGAATAAGAAGACTGATAATCCCTTCAGAATTTATTTTTGCGTTATCATAAGCCTTGATCATGATGATTTGATTACTCAAATACACTTGAGTATACCCCACCTATTTTATGAATTTCAGAGTGCATAGATTAAGGGCAAAGCCATTATCTACCAGGACCCTTTTTTATTTTATGATGGGCAACTAGGACTTCAATGTGCAAGGGACGGTTGTGATTAGCATAAATGTTTGGCATATTGTTATGGCTAAAGTGTATCTGGTAAGAAAAATCTAGGTGTCCCACTAAGGCTTGGAATCGTGTGGGATCAATGTCATTAGGTACATGGGTTTCCTGTAAGGCTCTATTGAGAATTTCTTGATGTACGAGAGAAGACTTAAGCAAATCCAAGATTGAGATATGAGCAAGGGTCTTTCCTAAATGATCAAGAATGTTGTATTGAGAGTTTATAGGATTTGATTGAGCGGATGTGGAGGTTGTCAGGATAGTAATGTGGGATCATCATGTAGTAACAGCACATTGAGGATCATTAGCTTTAACATGTATCATAGAAATACAGGGTTCTACCTGCTCAATGTAATAGACAATGCCATCATAATTGAGGGGTACATTTTTATGGCTTATATTATTTGTTTTGTTGTCTTGGGGATTCTCGTTGGAGGTTCTTGCACCTTGATTATGGTTAGGGAAGGCATTTTGGTATATCTACAATTAAGCATTAGACGACGAAGCTTGACTGGTGTCGACTTTGATATCTCCTCGATCGATAAGATCTTGGACATAGTTTTTGAGACCTTGACACTTATTCAAAGTGTGTCCTTTGATTTTATGGAATTCATAATATTCATTCTCCCTAAACTAGGCAGGTTTAGGCTTGGATTCATCACGTGGCTTGGTGACAGGGTACGTGATCAGATAGTTGACTTGTAACAACTTATTGAAGATGACACTCAAGGGTTCTCCTAATTGAGCATACTAGCGTTTGTCATTCCCTTGACTATTTTGGTTTGACTGTTGAGGAGGATGAGATGCCCCTTGTGGCATGGATATGGCATTAGGTATAGATGGTTGTTGTCTCTAGGATGTATTGGCCACCTGAACATGTTTAGTGGCAATGACACCATCATTCACTGCATTTTTGTTCTTGTTCCAAAAGCGAGACTTATCACTGGATGGCCTTTCTCTATCATGGTTGTGTATCTTGATGTGCCCTTTGGAAACAAGAGCACATTCAAGGATGGGTCCTTTTTCCACTATCTCAATGAATGTGGTGACACAGTGTAATCTAAAATTATGAGCCATGTCAGGATGAGAGTTCTCCACGTAGAGGGTGATCATATCTTTCTCTTTGAGAGGGGTTTTCATTCGGCTCACTAGTGCATGCCACCTCTGAAGGTAGCTAGCAAAGGTTTCACCTTCCCTTTGTTTCTCTTTGAGGAGATCCAAGGTATCAGTGTCCTCCAAATTGAAGGAGAAGTAAAACATTTTTTTCTAAAAGATCTACAAAGGATTTTATGGACCTTCATTCTAGACCCATGAACCATTCTACGGAATTTCCAATCAAGCTCCATGGAAATAGATGCAAGAGATTGTTTTTGTTGTGCATAAATTCCTAACACTAGGAGTAAAACTCTTGCAAATGGGCCTTAAGATCTTTGTTTCCCTTGTATCTATCGAATTTTGGTATTTCAAAATGTTTAGGGAAGGGGATCAATGAGATGGAGGGATCAAATGGATAGGGACATATGTCTTCAAATTTGAATGATTGTTTTCTAGTCCTAGCTTGAAGATCTTTCAAAGTGGCTTTGATTTCTAACAAATTTGAGTTGACCAGTGGTGCGAGAGCCAAGGATGGGTTAGATGGATATGGATGATAGGATGATGAAGGATCTTTCTGAGATAGTGTCTAAAGTTTTAGGTATGGATTTTGATAGTGAGATGATGATATCCCTTGCGAGTATTCCAAGCGATTTTGTTGGTGTTGGGTTTGTTGCAACATATAGTATGGATTCATTTGATAAAAGTGTGTGGTGGGATGCTAAGGAGCTTGATTCTGATGTTTTGGATTGGCCTGCTGGTACTGGAGGTATTGCTGCGACTATTGGGAGGCCACATAAGGTGGTTGTTGGTTAGGATAATAATAATGTTGGTGGGGTTGCTGATGTGATGTGAGGTGTTGCATGGGGTGAGATGGGATGTTGTATTGTGATTGGACTTGTGGATGTAAAATGGATGCGAGGAACAGGGATATGTTTTGGGTAGGAGGCCAGGACAGATTACCTTGAGATTGGTGTGGTGGTTGTTGTGAAGAGATCAATGGGTTATGCGGAGGTTGTTGCTGATGAGGTGGTTGAGATAATGTAGAGGTGTTTTGCAATGGAGGCTATTGGGTACCAAAGGGGACATTCGGTTGGGGTGTACCTTGTGGCAATAATGGAGGTGGTATATTAGATAGGGGAGGCTGTTGAGATGTATATGAAGGCAATGAAAAGTTTGTGGCCCCAGGAGGTGGAGGAAATGCGATAAAAGGGGTGCCCCCAACATTGATGTGAGGTTGATTTGAAAGGGGTGGTGTTGTTAGCATTAATGGTGGTGAATGTGAAACATTTTGTGGCATGTCGTAGGCAAAAGGATCACTGGGATCAACTACTTGAGGAGCTCCCATGACCGATATTGAGGGGTGTGGGGGATTGTTAACATGATACAGAATGGCGTTGTCGAATTCAGGTTGATGCCAACCTTCAACTAGAGGAACATTGGGGATGTGTGAACTACCTAGTGTGTTTTGTGAGCCTTAGGGTATGTTAGATGTGGAGATGCCATACTTGGATAGGTTGACACTTGATGGAGGTTTAACACCTTTTCCAATTAGGTGGGCCAAGATTTCTTCCCCATGTTTTTCGAGAAGGCGATCTGTCATTTGCACATTGATAGGGTTACTAAAGTGTTCCTTAAATGTAAGTTTGGGTTAGTTGACCATGTTCTCATCCCCGAGTGGTGATGTGTTTTGACCATCAATATTGGTTGTGATGATGTATAATTATGAGGATCTCAAGGGATATTTGTACTGTTATTGGGATCTTGTGAGGCATTAGTTGGGTTAGTTGACCATGTTCTCATCCCCGAGTGGTGATGTGTTTTGACCATCAATATTGGTCAATTTGGACAACTGCTTTAACGAAGTTCAATGAAATATCAATGATTTGAAACAAGGAAACGATAACCAAAATGTGAGTTTGAAATGGGTAAATGAGGACTTTGAATGGGTGAATGGATGCTCAAACTGAGGGATGAACATTTAGGATGGGGAATGGAATCTCGAAATAGGTATATGAATGATCAGAACGGTGAAACAGGCACATGAAATAGTGAAACGGGTGTCCCGAATGATAAAACTGACTAGTGAAGGGCCAGGTCCACTTGTTAGGAGGGTAGGTTCGCCTGTCAAGAGGGAAGGTTTCCTATTAGACAAAAGCTAGTCAAAATTGGCTAAAATAGGCTTTAAAAGGTTGTTTCAAAGGTCAAGCCCGCCCCTGGATGGGTCAAGTCCGCCCCTAGAGGTCAGGTCCGATGTCGAACAAAAGTTGGTCAAATTTGACTAAAACAAGCTAGAAAAGACTAGTTCAAAGGTCAAGTCTGCCCCTAGATGGGTCAGGTCCGCCCCTGGAGGTCAGGTTCACTTGTCGAGAGGGTAGGCCTGCCTATCAGACAAAATTTGGTCAAATTTGGCTAAAATAGGCTAAAAAAGACTAGTTCAAAGGTCAAGTTTTCCCCTGGATGGGTCAGGTATGCCCCTGGACATCAGGTCTACCCCTAGACAGGTTTAAACTTGACTTTTAAAAGATGACTAAGGCAAAGGACCCAATATCAATCAAAAGGATATGGCTAAATAGAAAATTACTAATTTTGCACAAAGAAGACAATTCAGGAAACATAATCCTAAGATTAGTAGAAAGGGGTATAGCTGACAAATTCTTCTATTCTATAATGAACATGGTTGCTAAGGAGTCCTCAATATACACCTGATACGTGAGACCCAAACCGTGAACACCAAGCCATTATAAGTGTGAGTCAAGAACCTTAGCGAGATACTAGAGGCTCAGACCAACTCTTCACGTCATCCTGACGCTTCACCAATTACAACATGGTTGGATTGAGGTACAAATTTTGCTCTCCCTCCTTTATATACCTCGTCGATATGTGTGGTTGGAATCATCCATTAGGGTGATGAAATCCCCAAGCAGGTCCTATTAAGAAAAGGAAAAAAAAGTTACTCAAAAGGACTTGGTAAGCTATGTTTTCTCGTCACCCAAGATTACCAAATGGCACAAGGGGATTGGATACGTCAAATAGCTTACCAACAAGCACATAAAAGAAGGTTAATTGACACACTTAGTTAAACTATGTGCCTAAGTTATGCAAAATAACAAATAGTGGTTGATAAATAACTATCCTTGCAATAAAAATTGTTAGTGAATCGTATCCTTGTTCCTCACCAAATGTCAATTAGATGTTTGCACAGACTCAAACAAGAGACATTAGGGGGTTAGAAAACTTAAAACAACCAAAAGGAGTGCTAAAAATTGAAATTTCACCTTCTAGAAAAAGCTGCCCAGGTCAGGTCCGCCTATCTGAAGGTCGGGTCCATATGTCTAGAGGGTAAGTTTGCCTATTTGGAGGGCAAGTCCACCCTTCTATGAAAAATCTGTAAAAAATCAACTTCTGGAGTCTGTGGAAGATAGGTCTACCTATTTAGAGGGTAGGTCTGCCCCTAGAGGTCAGGTTCTCCTATCTGTTAAGTTAGGTCCGCCTCTTGAGGTTAATTTTTCCCCTACATGGTCTGGTTTACCCCTCTGCAAGTCGAGTCTACCCCTCTACAACCTACACCTGCAAAAAGTGAAAAAAATAGCAAATGTGAAAGATGCAGACCAGTTTATGGGTCCCACCAGGCATGCTAGAAATGTGAACAGACGAAAATACGTGTTAGAAAATGAGCAGTAAATAAAAGAGTGCAAACAAAAAATATAAACACCCTACACCTTAAGATTGAGAAAATGACTAACTTAACAAAATAAAATGGAACATTTACCTTATTGAGTTGTCCTTTGGTTGGCCCTTTGATCTTTGATGTAATGTATGCTTCTTCAATGGCAAGAGATGCAAGTGTGAGATGCAAGATGAGTGGAAAATAGGTGATAATGGATGCAAATGCAAATATTTGGCTAAGTATGGCTCAAGAGAAAAATTTGGAAGAGTTTGGCTAATATAATGATTTCTCCCCAAAATGAGAGAAAAGAGGGGGTATTTATAGAGAATTTTGAATTCTCTAAGGAAATAGATGGTTGAGATTAAACCAACAAGGCTAAGATGTAGGGCTATTGTGAGTTGAGAACTCACAAGCCCTCACATCTTAACATGTAGCATGTGAAGTGGCTTAAAAAGGATGATGTGTATATTAGTTGGAAGGACAGTACATGACATGGAGGTACTGCATAGTACTTTGTGATTGGGATAAGATCTCCTCATAAAGGAGGTCCTTGTCTCCATGTGGGTGAAAAGACATGTGAAGAATTAAAAATTCCTCAAATATTCACATGGGAATGAGAGAAAGAATTTAAAATTCTTTGGAATGTATTGGGGGATTAAATGTGAATTAAAAACTCAAATGGGGAATGGAATGTCTTCTCCAAAAGGAGAAATTCTTTAATAAGGTTGACTTAGGACACATTCCATAAATGACATGGAGATTAGGTTGACCTAATTAAGTGATTATGGTTGTGCAAATACCTGATTAGACTAATTAATGATAGATTAGAGGCAAGTGGGAAATTATGGATGATGTGACCCTAATAATGATTAGGGGTGTGCACATCTTAACCATAAATTAATTATGATTAGAAGGGGGTTAGATGGTTAAGATGGATTAGAGACCAACTTGCAAAAATTGGAGGATGTGACAATAAAAGAGAAAGTGAGGAATTAAAAATAAATTTAAAATTCCAAGAGCTAATATGACTAATTAAATAAAGTGATATATTTATTTAATTTAGAGAGGAAAGAGGGGGAAAGTATTTATTAAATTAAATACTTTGGAAACCTTGTGTAGGACATGAAATATTAATTAAAAGAATGATTTAATTAATACCGGCAAAGAGGATGAATTAGATGAACAAAGGGATGATTAAGGAAATGTCTTTGACCATATGGAAGTAATCAAATTTAGATGTCTACAAGTACATTTTTGGTTAGTGGTTGTTTTGTTTTGGTGCACTAATAACCACTTTGGCATCAACAACGCCATCATTGGTAACTTTTTGTTCTTGTCCCAAGTGTGGGGTTTGTCCTTATAGCTAGTGGATGACTGATTTTCCTTGTATGTTGGCATGTGTCCTTATGCAATGAGGGCTTTCTCAATGTTGATATCCTTAGGGATTAGTTGGTCATATGATGTGATGCATTGCATTTTTAGTTGAAAGGACAGCTCTCCCTCAATATTAGAAATAATGGTTCCTATTTTTTGCTCTTGAGGCATTGACCACTTGCTTTTGCTAGCTCTAGACCTCCATCACTAGAAGAATTTCACGAATGATTCTCCTCTAGATTTTTTTGGGTCAAATAACTCCTCCAAGATCACATCCATATCTAGATTGAATGAAAAGTGATCTATGAATAGATCTATGATGTCTTGGAACTTTTGGATTCTAGGAGGTAAATGGGTGAACCATTCAATTGTGGGGCCAATTAAGCTTCGTGGAAATAATCACATTAGATAAGAGTCGTCATAGGCCACTTCCATATAATGCACATGGAACTCTCTGATGTGGTCCTCGAGATTTCCTTTTCCTTTCTATTTATCAAATTTTGGTATCTCAAATCCCGATAGGAATGGGACCATGGCAATGTTCCTATCAAAGGGATAGGGGCACAAATCTCATTGGGCGTATGATCTTTTTGTCTTTCCTACTTGAATGTCTTGTATTTGTTGTGAGAGAAATTTGACTTGTGAGGAAAGATCATCTTGTGGATTGGTTGGTGGAACATATGTATTTTGAGATGGTATGATGGATGAGCGAAATGTGTTATGTGGCGTATGTTGGGGATTGGCTTTTTGTGTGAATGATGATGGTGATGGAGTGACATATGTCCCTTGCATATTGAGATTCAAGGAATTTGGTTGCGTGTTTGTGTAGGTTTGTTGAAGAATTTGTTGTTGTGCAAGCAACACTTGTTGATATGCTTGTTATTGTTGGTGTGCCAACAACACTTGTTGTTTGGCTTCTTCTTGTTGTTCTTGTGCTATCAACTCTTTTTATTGTGTGATGTTTTTGTAGGGATTTTTGATAGGCTTGTTGTCATAAGGCTTGTGCTTTTGCTTGTTGTTGTGCTTGGTATTATTCTCGTGCTTGTGCTTGTGCTTGTTGTTGTGCCTATTGTGTTGCTTGTTGTGCTTGTTTTTGTTGCAAGACTTGAGTTGCACTTGTAGTTTTTGTTGTTGTAGCAAGGCTTATGATTTTTCTTGTGCTTGTGCTTTTACTTGTGCTTGGGCTTATGCTTGTTGTGCTTCTAGTTGTTACAATGCTTTTTGGTATGCTTGTTGTGTTGCTTGCAACATGGTGTTATATTGGTTTTTCATGTTTGAATTGTGAGGTGGGGGTGGTGGATTTTGGTGAATGGTATGAGATGGTGTGATGAGAGGTTGTTGTGGTGGTTGTTGTGTGATGAGAGGTTGTTGGGGTAGTTGTTGTGTGATGAGAAGTTGGGTAATATATGGTGGATTTGGGTTTGACATGTTTAATCCTTGTGAGATTTGACTTTGGGATGCTTAAGACATTGTTGATGGTGTGATTAGTGGTTGGGATATGTGAGATGATGCCACTTGGTGTTGCAATGTTAGTGGCATGTTTGTATTTGGATTGGGTGTGATGGATGAATTGATTCAATTGATTGTGTTTGGCATATTGATTTTATTGATCATGTTGGATGGATTGAGTTGATTGGTTTGATTGGGAGTCAATGTGTTAGATGATGTGATTTTTCTTAGACCTTGGATAAATGTGGGTGATGGAGTTATGATAAGGAATTTGGGGTACATTTGTGATGTTTTCCCATGTAGGAGTGAAGATGAAGCATCAAAGGTACCCACTTGTCCTTGTAGAATGTTAGGGCCATAACCTTGTGTATCTATGGGATAGGATGGTGTGGCATGGAAAGTGGATGATGTGTTTGTGTCATGGGATGTGAGTGGTACATATGGATGTTGGGGATCTTGAGGGACATTGGTTTTTGCAATACCCAAGATTATGTTAGCTTCTAGGTTTTGGTTATTAACAAGTGGGTGCCCTTGAAGGGCTTGAAGTAGTGAACTCCACTTTGTGATCATGGGTTGACTTGGTGTGTGTGATGATGATGGTTAGGAGATGGGTTGGACTATGTTTGAAAATGATGGTGTGAAGGATGTGTGGGGAATGGTAACCAAAGGTTGCTCAATAATGGTGCTCACATCAAAATTAGCCCCTTATTTTTCCAACTCCAACATCTATTGGGTGGGGTTCAATTTCATTACAATATTGACAAGCTTGTGGGTGTTGGGATCTTGTATCAATTCAAGCAATTCATCATGGGTCATCTCTTTGAAATTGTTTGCGACATCCTCTACTTGGCATCCTCCCTCTTGAGAATCATGAGGTGGTTGAGGGAGATTAGGTAGGGGGTTTGTAGATTCCCTTGGGTCAAATTTAGTTTGACTTAAGTTGCTCATGGTTGGTATTTCCTTGTTTTGTTCCATGTTCCTCTTGTGTTGTGATCTTGTTTGGACCATAAAAATTGGGATCAAATTTTTAGAAGTATGTGCAAATGAATCTTTTACTTCTTTGGTTGATTTAAATTTTTAGGTACAAAAATAACCTCTAGGGTGCTAGGATCAAATTATGATGGTATAAAAGATGGGTGAGTGATATGGGTGTTTGAACTTTAAGAACTTTGGTCAATATTATACTTAGGATTTTGATTTTGATGCTTTGATTTATATAATGAACTTTTAAATCCCAAGATGGACTTGTGATCTTTAGATAAACTTGTTCAAAAAGGGATGCTAATTTACCTAGAGGTATGAGAAAGTATGCATTCTCACACTCCTAACTAAACACTTGGTGATTTCGATTTGGTTTAAATGATTTAGCCAAGCCTAGCATAATGATGTTTCTAAAGCTCTAAAGTTATTTGTGGGATGGAATGATAAATGTTTTGGGATGAATGAAATGTATTTTTTTTTATCCTAAGTGAACCTAAAGGGGCTTTGTTTACAAGACCAAGATAGTGAAGAACATGCCTTACCTTATGAGTAACTCAAGCCCAAAAGATCAATGTTTTGAAGACCATAAGACAAAAGATAACAAGCACAAGCGTGGGGTTCAATTTGAGTTAATCTTGATTAATGACTTGCTTTTACCACATGCACTTGTCTTGCTTAAATTTCAAACTAAATGTCTATGTCTAAGCAAATTTTTATTCCATAAGGTCCATTATGTGAAAATCAAGAAGCTAAGGCCATATTTCCCTAGGTTGACTTGGAAAGTGTGAATTAAGTTATGAATCCAAATATGTAGAAGCCTCTAAGGATAAAATCCATAGGGACAAGCAGTAATATTGGACTCCTCAAAGGTATTCACAATTTTCAAAGGGTTTGAATTTTCAATGATTATTCAATGTTTGTTTCAATATTTTGGAACCAAGCAATGTGTTAAACTAACTCGCAAGCAATATAACATTCCTAGCTCAAGTGGGTATGTTCTTCTTGGTGGGATTTCCTCATGCCCTTCATAGTAAAAGAGATTATTTTACATGCAATTAAGGGAAGAGTGTAGAGTTATGTCAAGAATGAACTCTTAACTTATACACTTTAACCAAAATTGGACATGGCAAGTAGCTTCTTGGAAGTAGATTCCAATACACCACCTTAAAGAATTCTTTAGAAGGACAAGTTGGCCACTACAAACAAAGGCTTTTAATGAAAACAAATTGATAACACCTATCATTTCACTACCATTTGCTAGCCACTTAAGGCTCTTCAACCATTCCCTTCCAATTAAGGAGAGGGATTAGGTGCAGTAGGTTGACGCCTCAAGATTGAAGTTACTTTCTCACAATTTCACAACCTTTGATATAGCCCATCGATAAACATGCTTCAAGAACTTTCCTATGAGTTTCTTGTTGTGGGGTGTATCTCATAGTAAGCCCTCTCTTAAGGGTGATTCAAAGCAATAAAATACACTTTTGAGTGTTTCTCTTCACCCAAGATTGCACGAAGCATAAGGGGAGAGGATACACACTTAAAATGTATGGAAATAAGATCACTCACACAAAACACTTGTTCATTTTATCCTTCAAAGACAAATGAGTTCTTTTTAAGCACCAAATTTGAGTGTGAGTTTGTTTTGTTCAATTTTAGCCCAACATAGGAATGACTAGTGAGTTTGTAGGTTCAATTTTAACCAACTTGAAAAAGATCAAAGTAATGGTTAATTTTAAGCCCAAAATGAACTAGTTGATCCTAAAACAAAAAATGAAAAGCAACACTATGTCCTAAGCTATTACAATAAGCATCAAAATGATTTTCAAATTTCAATTCAATGGTTCATTCTTCAAATTTGCAAAGGCAACTTTGGACCAGTAAAGGCGGCTCCATATCAGCAAAGGCGACATTCTACAAAGGCAACACTCTACTATGGACAGTGAGCAAAAAAGTGGAACTGGGCTAGCAAAGGCGACATTTAAACAAAAGTGGCACTATGGTAAAAAAACCTATAAATTCATAGAAATTGAAAAATAAAAAGTGGCATTTTATCAAAAGTGATGTATAACTGAAAAAGATAGAAGAGATAGTATGCATCAAATGTGACTCCCTAGCGCAATAGAAATGCTATTTGTGAAAGTGACACTTACAATAGCGGCATAATTTTCAAAAGCGGTGGTCTGGTAACTTCAAAAGCAATGTTGTTTTTTGAAACCTACAAAACATGAATTCTTATGCAAAATGTTAAAATTTTGAATGGTTTTCCCTTCTTCTAGTACCAAAATGTGAATTTCAATATGCACTTAGCTAATCATAGACAAAATAAACAAGGTTACTTCACATTAGCAAGCATAAAATAGCATTCCCTATGAGATTCTTGAGCATGTAAAGAAATGAAAACATGAAACAAAGCATGAAACACAAGCGAATGAAAGCATACAATCCTATTCTAACACCTCAAATCTCATCCCCTGGGGGGATTGGTGTCACTTTGATGTGGAAAGTGGCCCTTTCCTAATCCCAATTTGATAAGCTCCAATATTTTTGATGCAATGTGATGAAATTCCTCCAAAGTGATGATGAATTCAAGCTAAAATGATGAACATACTATTAGATGTGATAAAAAAGGCTATAGCAATTGTGCATTAAGTTTTGGATGAATGAAAAATGAGTAGATTAACAATGCATAAGATGATGGATCCCTTTCCAATAGAAGAGCCTTCTATTTATAGGACTCAAGGGTTGGAAAAAGAGGTGAAATTGGGCAATGTGGGACTAAAATGAGGATCAATAGCCTTGTGACAAGTCTAATGAGAGCAATAAGGATATGTTCTCACACATGTGTGAGCAAATTTTGGGAAGAGGGATGTGTAAGAGGAGTTAAGGCTTAGATGGCTTATGTAAGAGGGGTGTAAGAGAGAATTTAAGGAATGTAGTTGAGAATGTAAGGGAATGTTAGTGAGAATGTAAGAGGGGTGAATTCCCTTGTAAGAGACAAGATGACATGTAAGAGGAATTGAATGTCTTTGTAAGAGGCATTAAAGGCATTTGTAAGAGGCTTTTAAATCCTTTGGAAGGAAAGTCAACAAGTGGGTTGTTGAGAGAATATTCCCATGGAAATCCATTTATGAAGAAAAGGCCCATTTATTTAATTAGAAGAAATTAATTTCATGTGAAGGGGGTTTAATAAATAATAGGTTTATTTAACCAAGGTGGAGTTAAAAGCTAGAGGATTTGCTAATGAAGATTAGCAAGTAGTTTAAGGTTAATTAATTCATAATTAATTAACTTAAGTGGGTTAGGGGTTTGTGACATTTAATTAAATAGTTGGGTTTATTTAATTAAATGAGAAGACAGGGTTTTTAATTAAATAGTTTGATTTATTTAATTAAATGAGATAAAAATTAGTGTGAAGATGATGAATTAACCTGATAAATTTAATTATTTGATTAATGGGAGAAAGTGATGAATTTAATTAAACAATGTAGATTATTTAATTAAATAATTAGAACAGAGTTGATTTAGGAAGAAATGATGTTAGTAATGAGATTCAGATGCTTAATATCGATCAAGACTATGTAAGTATCTATGTAAAACATTGTCCCGCAACCTAGAGGATGATGTAATACTGCAGAAGCACAACTATTTTTTTCTGAAATGTTAAAACAAGATGAGTAAAGTATCCTACTTTAACCACATACATCCTCTAGGCTACGAAATGCATCTACATGTGAACATCGTTACTTATAAAATTTAACGAACCATAGCATATGAATATTAACCTCAAGATACAACTAACAACAAAGCATTAAACCATTTCAAGATAAATCTAAAATATAGAAATATATTAAACATATTTCCACAGATACAACATCATTAAATCCAATAATGAATAGATCATAAATATTATTACAATTACATCACAAAGGTTCACCTCGATACAAATGAGGTATTACAATTATACATATAGATCCATAGTTACAATGAAGAAAGAGAAGAACAACTCTAGAGAACCACACGAGCTCCTTGAATAAGAAGATCCTACTATCATGAACAGGAAGAGAAACTCAACAGTGTAAGATGCATGTCATCCAACCATCTGGTACTCCTAGGCCCAGCCCTCGTGCTAAGAGATAGTAACAGGTAACCAAATCAACCTACTACCTCTAGACATAGGCAATATACAAAATACTCACAGTACAAGTAACAAGTACAATGGTCACATAGCTTCTAGAATCACTGAATCAATAATAAACATAATACAGATAAACCAACTATTGTTATAAAGTGTCATCACAAAGGTTGCAATAGTTGTCCAAAAGAGATCTTCCTAGATCTCGGCCCCCCTTAGGGTTATCCTGGTAACCTCTCATGATTCTGGCCCCACATGTACACTAGTGCGGAATCGATTATCTTTCAAAAAGACAAGATAACAATCTAACCATTTCAGGCCTTCCAAACTCATCTCAAGTCTCATACAAGCCCTTAAGCTAATGAGCGAGGCTAAATATCTTGTTATATGTGTTAAGCTAATAGATTATTTAATTCTTACTTGATTATACTGACTCTCACACGAGTTGTCTTGGGAGCACTTTGTGTCCCGACCCTCATTGAAAGCCACTCCCCTATCGACAACACATAACTCAAACTAAATGTCAAGGGTAGATAGTGCACTAAGAACTGACAACAATAACCCATACACCTCAAAAGGTAACACATCTTTACAGATGTCCAATACGTGCACTACCCAAGAATCCAAAAGGTGAACTAAAGTTACCACAACTCTTCCACAATTACAACTCTTGAAGACTTAGATTCACATAATGACAAATACTTCCCCCAGTACACAATTACAAAAATATGTATTTTCAAATACAATTCAAGAAAATAACAAATACTATCTTTCGGATTTCCTAAATCAATTACAATCAATTCTTGCATATTAAAATACATCATCTCAAAATACTATTTCAATTTAATAAACTAAAAAACAATTAAATATTTCACTTCCAAATCACAACTGCTCTTAATACTTAACTCAATTTCTTTAATTAAATATTTAATCTTTCTACTTTAAAAAAAAAAAATTATAAAACACCTACTTGTGCATTGCATGCATTAATTAACAACATAATATTTATTTAAATAAATATCATTTTTAAATAAATATATATATATATATATTCGAATTACATAATCCAATTATTATTTTCCAATATTCATTTTAAAATATTTCATATTAAAATATCTAATTATGCATGTGCATGCACCTATTTAAAAATATATATATTTAAATATTCTAAATTTATATGCAATTTTTCTATTATATATTTTAATATATATATATATATATATATATATATATATATATATATATATATATATATATATATATATATATATATATATATATATATATTATATATTTACAATTTTCAAACAATACTAACCACAAAATTAGGATGTTGTGACTTTAATAACTTTTGTTTTTGGATTTGGGTTTTTCTGAAATTTTTACTAAAGGTGCACCACCAAGCCGTTTAAAACATATAAAAAAATTATCCCTACCCAGTTTGTAAATTTTTAGTTCTGCTATTTTAATTTACAAATTACCAAAAGTTTCTAATTTTACAAATTACCAGAGGTTTCAATCCTAGAAAGGTTTTATAATTCTTCAAATACTTTTCTTTGAATTTTCTATTGTGTTAAAAATCATTCCTTATAAGGATCTAAATCTTCAATAGTAATTTTCCATTTTCTACAGAAGAATAAATTATATTTTCAGAGGAAAATGTTTCTAAGTTTTGATTTAAATTCAACAGAGGTTCAATAATCCCACTATAATTTTATTTTGTATAAATTTATTTCAAATACTTAATTTAAAATAAATGATCTAAATATGTTCTTCTATAGAGGTTCAATTTTCACGGCAATCGTTAAAAAAAAAAAAAAGAACTTCTACAGTATTGAAAAATTCTTTCCTAAACATTTTTAATTTGCATTACAGTAATAAAATAATTTTCCAATACAAAATTCACAAAAACAGTAAAGGAACCTATTCCAAAAGAAACTGTTGCCTATTTTAGAAGAACTATTACCTCGAAAATTGTTGTCGAGCTTCTTTTAACTTCGATTTGCCAATGTAGCCAAAACTTCCTCCAGTAAATTTACCTCTTCCCGGAAAACACACAATACACAACAAATTAGCAAATAATTCTACAGTAAAATTCTAAAACAAATTTTGAGAGAGATTCACAATTTCCTCACCCATTTTCAACAACCCACATAAAAACTCTCATGAAAACACTTTCTTTTCTTTTTTCCAATATCTCTTGCGAGAATGAATTTTCAACAATTAGATAACAAATTTCTAACTCAGAGTTATTTCAACAAAATATATTTTTCCTCAACAATCTAGATATTTTTCATTTACATGCATTTAAATATAATAATACAATTTACTAATTACAACCAATTTAAATATTTTTATTTATTTAATTACCGTTTATTTTAATAATAAAATTTACTTAATAACATAACCAAATTAAATTTATTTATTTATTTATTCTAAAACCTTCACAACAATAATTCATTTAATTAAATATTTAAATTAAATACACATTTAATCTACCAAATTAAATTTGCACAATAATAAAATACCCATAACAACAATGATTAAAACTAAGACCAAACTCAAACTGACCACACATTGTACTAGGGTAAAGGTATGACTAGGTAGTTTGTTACTATCTCCCAATATTACTATTGAGTAGTGGACACGCTCAAACCTATGAAACCAAGTGAAGCTAATGTCTTGTACCTGCAATCTTACAAACAAGCAAATGTCTCACATGTATAAAGATAGTAATGCATACACATCGTGAAGAGAAAATCATGGAAATCACAGGGCACTCGCAAGCGAATGATACAATACTGTTCTCTTCACCAATACAATGTCACATCAACTGACGAGATAATATATCAATTAAACTACCATAAACAAATATAGCAATGTCATCACAACTAAGCATCTATGCAAACCTAAAGCATATTAATATAATCATCATGCATATAATGTGTCATCACATCAATATAGTCCATCATCGCTCCACTGTCAGCGATAGAATAACCATAACATAAAACATAGTCTAACAAAGTATCTGAGCTATCAAGAAAACATAACAAATCATATGGGTGTCACAATCTACAATGATGTATAGTTTATATTTCAATCATTCACTTAAGTTACATTTTTAATTGAATGTTAGTTACATGATGTACTATTTTAATTCAACAAAAAAATTATAGTATATATTAAGAAAACCATAGTTTATTTAATAGATAAAGGGAAGGGTCATTACATATACCAGGGGAAAACTTATGTGCCTTAATGCTTATGAACCTACATGTCATATCATACATATTTTCCCACATTGGAGGCACCTTTATATGCCTTGATTATTATCTCCAATCTATGTGTGCTTATTATTTAATGTCTTACTCACTTGTTACACAATATTATTGATAACATTTATTATATGATTACTAAGCTTATATGATTATTATTTCATTATTACTCATTTAATACATGATTGGATGCATTTACATGCTTATCATGTTGATCCATATTACATGATTATCACATGTCACTTATGACATGCTATATGATCTAGTGCTTACATGCTTATTTATTATTATAATACTTTTGTTTTTCTTGTATTGTTTTTCTATATCCTCAAATTCCTTACATCTTGTAGACACCTAAAAATGAATAATGCATTTTCATCTTATCATTTCATCATTATCCTTATAATTTCTTCTATCTATATTAATTAAATTATTTTAAATTATTTAAGCTAAAAATTTCTTTTTTCATTCATAATAATTAAATTATTTTTTATTTTTTTTTAGAGAGAGTTAGGTTCACATGAGGTAGAATGATGTAACGTCATCAAGCTCTAGGTTTTCCGATTGGCGAAAGAAACGGTAATATTTTTTCAGGGATGGCGGTCACTTTCGTCAGGCCCAAGGACCCCATTGGGAATGTTGGTCTCCTCATTGTCAGTCCCAAGGGCCCCATTGGGAACACTGGTCTACTCATTATTAGGCCCATTTTTATCATGCTTAAGGGCCCAACTGGGAACATCATTTTATTTATTATAGGGCTAGTATGTCATCCATAGTTCCTCATCAATGACCTTCGTTTTATCAAACAAAAAAGTTAAGCCATGAGAAACAAAATGTCTTTGACATCTATGAACTTGACCCTCCCACTCAATCTACTGTAAATTGTTCTCTCTGGTTGGACATTATTTCCAATCTATAGGTTCCATCTTTTCCCAATTGCATTCTTGTTAAGTTTTTCCTACTTGAGTATCTCACTCAGAAAAATTGGGCACCCTTATCCAAAGCCCTAGATCCCAAATGAATTGATCCCTAAATGAGAAAAATTTGGTCATGAAAAAGGGAAATCAAAAGATGTACATCAAGAAAAGGTTTTTCAGAAGCAAGGTCTAAAGCACAAAAGGAAGAAGGGTGTACAAAGAAGGAATTTAAGTTAGGGCAGCAAAGGAGGAAATAGGGAAACAAGCAATGGAGGCGTAAGGAATTGTCCTAATTTCAAATTAATGAAGTGGTTAACATCACCTTCTTTGAGGATTCACTCAAGCCTCAAGTTTAATATCTTCAAGGGAAAGCTCTAATATGTAAGTTCTAGAAATTTTGCCCTGAAATAGACATTTTAAGAACTTTGATTTTTGATGAATGGGAGGGAGAAAATAAATTATTTTATCTAGAGCAAGGGTTGGGGTTTTTTGTTGTGATTTTTTATTCAAAATCCTAGAGAGATGTCATATATAAAAATAAATACTAGATTCTTGATGGGTCAGGTTTGTTTATCCAGCCCTGGGTGTCAAACTTTAATCCTCAAACCTCAATGGTGCATTTTGTTTCCTTTTGGATTCAACTAAAGTCCTTACCTCTAGAAGTACCTCTAGAATATAGAGAGAGACAAATAGTTGAAGCCCTAGCTAATCGTAAGGGTTAATTTCCTCAAGCTTAAAAATGTATCTTTTAAAAACCCTACGAAACCAATTAAGGTTTGTGTCCTTTTGGATGCTACTAAAGTTTTCCCAAAGGAAATTCACATCAAATCCAAATATGGGACTTGGATCCAGCATTTGTTTATTGAAACCAAGTGTGTGTACAATGTGTCATAGTGTAGAGCATTCTATGGCTACTTGTCAGGAGTATGAACACCAAAGGATGCAATCTTCATCCCTTGTCCCCAATAGGGATTCTCCACCCCTGAACAATAAATAGGTTATCAATTCTAGGGGAAAGCTAAATGATAAGGAAATTAGCCTACTGATGGATAAAAAGGTTCTGCAAATGTCAGTTTCTCTATTTGAATCCTAGCTCTGCAATGGGAAGCAAGACTCAACTATTTTGAGTAATTTGGCATGCTCAATTGTAACAAAATATTCTAATGCCCCACTTCCTTTTTTCGTTATAGTTTCAAGTTTTGAGCAAATAAAAAAATTATTAAATCCTACATGCATCCTCAAGAAAGGGGATATGCATGTGTCTCCTCTTATTCTAGGACAAAATCCTTTTAAGCAAATTACATTAATTCCTCAATACAACATGCATGACCCTTTTGTCTTTGTACAACAATTGGAAAAAAATTTCAAGGCCTTGATGTTTGATGAGGGGTCTTTTAAATATATTAAGGATCTGGATATGGTTAAAGAGTTTTTCTCAAAAGATTCTCAAGAAGCTCTAGAAGATCAACATGAATTAGACATTTTGGATCTTCTAAGCTTCAAATAGTTGGTAGAAGAAGGTAAGCTGGAAACATTACCAGATAGAATTCTTGTTGAAGAGGGTTCCAAATTGATTGATGAAATCTTAGAGGAAGTGGATAGGGAGATGGAAGCTATGGAGATCCAACAAACACCTTGTAATCATCTCTTAGAAAATCCTAGAGAAATAGGGGGTATCTTAGAAGAGGTATAAGAAGAGGTGAAATTTTTTACTACTCTCAAACCTTATCAATCTCGTAGACACCTTGTAGTTAAGTTATAGTTAAAAAATCACTTGGGAAGAGGAGCAAAAAATATAATATGACTAAATTAAAGGTAGAGGTAGAGGTTGGTCTGCAAGGGACCCTAGACAATAATATTACAATATTAGCTAACAAGAGTTCGAGGAAAGTGTGTTTCTCTCCTCAAACGCAATGAAGATAATTTCTTGGAATGTTAGGGGCATTAATTCCCTTGACAAAAGAGATCAAATCAAACACCAATTGGATGCTTGTGGAGCTATATCATAATTTTGCAAGAAACTAAAATGTCAAAAGCCCTCTACAGTTCCTCAATCCTTAAATGGTTTAAATGGAATTCAATCCATGCAATGGCACAAGGGGCTTTTGGGGGCCTTGTCACTCTTTGGAATGTTAAAATAGTGTCAGTTGAATCAAATATAAATGAGAAAAATTAACAGCTTATGAAGGTTTCAAACTTTGATTTAAAGTTTTTGCTAGTCAATATTTATGGCCCGACATCAACAGCTGATAAGAAATAGTTATGGGAAGCCCTCACACATTCTATGGATAATATATGAGAGGAAAAGGAAGTAGTGGCTAGAGATTTCAATGTAATCAATTCGCTACAACAGAAAAAAGGTGGAATTTTCTAGCCAAATAAAGTAATGGAGGACCTTAGATCCTTTATACAAGATAATGTTTTAATGGATATACTACCTGTTAAAGGGAAGTACACATGGAAAAATCACAAGAAGTATTTTTTGTAAATTGTAGAGTGCATAGATAGATTTCTGGCCACACTAAACTGGTTTGGGGGGAACTTCAATCTTGTGTCAGAGATTTTACCTCTTACAGGCTTTGATCATTTTGACATATCTCTAAACATAGCAGATACTATATTCTCTTTGATGTGCAAACCATCTTTCAAATTAGAGAAGATGTGGTTCAGACACCCCCATTTTCTCCACTTCTTCAGAAATAGTGGATGAGTGCTCCATTCATCAAGGGTTAAAAATGTTTCAGTTATGTAAAAAACTAATGTATGTGAAGCAACAAATAATTCAATGGAATATTCATATTTTTTAAGAATATATTTGGGAAAAAAGATAAGGTTTTTCAACAATTATCACAAGTGAATGAACAAATTATTTCACATGGATTGGATACAGCCTCCTTTGAACAATAGAAGAAGTTACAATTATAGAGGGTAGAATTACTTGAAGGGGAGGAAAAATACTAGAGGTAGAAGTCTCAGGAATTATGGTTAAAAGAAGGGGATTGCAACACAAAAAAAATTCATATATCAACTCAGATTAAGAGGGCCACAAACTCCATCTTTTCAATTACAAATAGCATAATGGGATCTTTGCTAGTTAAGGAAACATAAATTAGAAATGTAGGGGTGAAATTATTTTTCGATCACTTATCTACCCTTGTTAGTAAGTCAACTACAGTAGATAGAGATGTGAAAGAACTCTTAGAGGTTGTCCTAAAGATCATCCAATATTGGGATAACGAACACTTATTGAGGCCTTTTACTCTAGAGGAGGTAAAATCAGTAGTTTTTTCATTGTCTTTGGATAAGGCCCCAAGACCGGATGGATTCACAACACTATTTTTTCAAAAGGGTTGGTATTTTATTGGGTTTAATCTCTTAATGGAAATGGAGGAATCAACAATGGGTTCAATGCTAAAATAA
Source organism: Sequoia sempervirens (assembly GCA_007258455.2). Taxonomy (NCBI): domain Eukaryota; kingdom Viridiplantae; phylum Streptophyta; class Pinopsida; order Cupressales; family Cupressaceae; genus Sequoia; species Sequoia sempervirens. The sequence goes on along the minus strand of VDFB02376192.1, from coordinate 6,987 downwards.
TTTAATGTTACCCCTATATCAATCATCCCAAAGCTAAAGGACCCCAAAACTTTTGTTGAATTTAGACCAATTTCATTATACAACACAACATATAATATCTTCGCCAAAGCCATTTATCTTAAACTTAAATCATTCATAGCTAGAATCATATCTCAAGTGCAAGGAGGATTTGTCCCAATTAGGGAGACAACTAAGGGGGCTTTGGTAGTGATGAACAATATAGCAATACAACTAAGAGGGGGCTGATTCAATTGTATCAACTTTGACCTTTAAAACCTTCAACAATATATTAGATCCGTAAACATTTACAACACCTTTACTCAGTTAATATGATTAATCATTAAGTGCAGAAATAGAAACTAAAATTAGCAAAACCATACACACATGAATACCATATTTATGTGGAAAACCCAATGAGGGAAAAACCATGGTGAGGATTAATTCACACTATAGAGAATTCCAAAAACCAATACAATAGTCTCATTGCCATAATAGGACACATTTTCGTATAAGGTCTTACAACCTGGGCTCACTACCATAGAATTACAAAGAATATAGAAGAAGGATGTTATAGAGAGAAGACTATCTCAATGCAATAGAAAGTCCATCAGAATTTTTCTCACACTCTTATAGACATGCTTGAAAGATAGAGTACACCTTCAACTCACTGCCTTCAAGAACTTAACATTGGAAATTTGCATTGATCTGCTTAAATTCACATCACACACACATCTTGCATCTATCTTGCATCTATCTAGGCTCTATCAAGTGCCTCTATCTCAACTCATATTTATATCATCTTCAACCTTGAAACCCTTCCAAGGTCAGCCATACACATTTTTGCATTTACAATTTTAAATTAGGTCGGCACCAAGGCATTCCCACAGTGGAAGAGAATGAGGGTGACCCAAAAACATTTATAATGAGGACCTAAATGAGTCCCAACATGATTCAACACATTTTAGAAGCTTCACAAGTAGTGTTTAACACAAGGTCGGCCAACACCCATAAAAACACATAAATAATTAAGCACACGCATTCTTAACTTGTTCCAATCCTTTTGAACAACAAACTTCACCTAAACACAATTTGGAGTAAAAAAAAGAACACTTGTGAATTCATCTAGAACCTTTGCAAAAAACTTCACTTGAGAAATATGACCATTTTGTAAAATTGAATAACTCTGTCAAAAACTGTAATGCACTGTAACCCTGAAACTCATCATTAGTATCACCAAGTCTAAAATCCTCTTGAACCAAGTAAGAGAACACTCTTATCAGTAAATACATTTCTCCCAAACAACATCAAAAGCACTAAAGTGCACAGTTCACACACTGGTGAAAATATCTCTTACTGTACGATGATCCAAAAGCCCAAATTTTGGATATATCACCTACCAATAATCATGAACAATACCTAAGATCTGCACAAGCATAGAATCAATACAGAGTAAATGTGGAGCACATATTGAAGCATACACTAAACATTTGTATGACACTATTTTTAGGTTGTTTATCAATTTTTTTCAAAAGCACTTAGAGACCAAGTACCAAAGACATCATTTTAAGACACTACTTCACTCTAACACACTTCCTGACATAGCAACATAAGGATAATTCCATGTACTCACAACACTTCTTCAACATCTCATCTACACATGCACAAACTGCAAACCTTCTTTATTACAATTTTCTCAATATCCTCGACATATATAGTCAATAATCACAACATCAACATAGTTGATATCAATCACAATAACAACTAGTTGAAATCAATGACAACACCTTCATACTTGCAACAGGTAGCTCATGAAATTTTACATTTAATTAAAATGAGCAACTTGTTGTCTTTCATCATCAAATTAGATATCATGAAAGCATATGATAAGGTGTACTAGGCCTTCCTGATGCAAGATTTACATAAGTTTGGTTTTACCAAAAAATGGTGTAAGTGGATCCTCTCTTGTTTGTTTGGTGCTAAATTTTCAGTTATTATAAACGACTCTCAGGTGGATTTCTTTCCTCCACTCAAGGGGTTTAACAAGGAGATTTGTTGTCACTGTTCTTATTCATTTTAATGGTAGAAGCATTTAGCAAATCAATTCAAAAGGTACACAACCAAGGGCTTTGGAAAGGTATTATAGTTCTGAATTTTAATATTCCAGCTACTCATCCGTTATTTGCAGATGATACTCTTTTATTTGGCACTTCCTCACTCAAGGAAGCAAAAAAATTTAAGCAAATGGTTGATAAATATTTATCTACATATGGTCAAAAAATAAACACCTCCAAATCCAAGATTTATGTTTTCAATAAAAAAAACTATTGCAAGGAAACTAGTGAATCTCCTAGGATTTCAATTATTCGAACTTCTTTGCACATACTTGGGGATTCCATTTTTCATGGGTGTGAATAAAATCCCATTTTGGGATAAAGTTATTGAAAGATTAAAAGAAAAAATCCTTTCTTGGAAAGCTAGATGGTTCTCTCTCGGGAAAAATTCCAATGGTCAAGTATGTTCTAGTAGCTATTCCAAATTATTATTTGGGTGTTCTAAATGAACCAAAATCAATTATCTAACAAATTGAAAAGATCATTTGAGGATTTTTGTGGAAGGGAAACATAGATGAGAAAAAAAAATACCTCTAATTTCTTTAGATAATATGTGTTTGGCTAAAATTTTAGGTGGGGTAGGTATGCATAACCTTTCTACAAGGAACTTAGCATTGGGAGCAAAGCTAGTATGGTGGATGTACACAAAACCTCAAAATGGGAAAGGTTGCTACAAGCCAAATATTTAGACAATGATAATACATCAAGAATTCTAACTATCTCTAATCCCCTGAATGGATCAATGATGTGGAACTTCATTATAGCATGTAGGGAAGTTATTTTCCCTTACATCTCATGGGAGGTAAACAATGGTGAGGATGTTCAATTCTAGAAAGATTCTTGGAATGGACATCCTCCTTTAAGAAACATTCAAGACTTGAAACCGGTAGAAGAAACTCTCTCAAAAAAGTATGGCACTAAACTGAAGGACTATATTTAGTATACAGATAGTGATATGGGTAATATCATTTGGAAAGACTACTCCAACATGCCTATTTCAGATAATCAAAAACTAGTGTTACAAAAAATCCTAAAGGAGAGAATTGCTTTTAACTTAGATCTGTAGGACACAATCATTTAGGCCCCTACTAAAGATGGTAATTACTCAGTTAAACAAGGCTATAAATCAATAATGTGTAGTGGTAGGCATAATCAAACCCATCGCTTCTACTCTTTTTTCTAGAATCCAATGGTACTACCAAAGGCTAGAAGCTTCACCTGATTAGCCCTAAGAAATAAGATCCTAACTAGTGACAGATTAGTGAAGTTGGGACTAGCATATCCATTTAAATGTAGTTTGTGTGATGACGCTTTTGAAGACATTGAACACCTATTTGTTCAATGTCCTTTTGCACAATAATGTTGGTATTTTGTTAAAAATAAGTTGGGATGCTCCTTCCCATCCTCCAAGTCTCTCTGGGACCTCTTTTCCAACTGGGTGGTTCTCTACAAATTAGCATTATTTGGCTTCATTCAAAGGATAACCCTGATCATATTAATATGGAACATTTGGTGGGAGAGGAATAGGTGTATTTTTAGGAAACTAAATTCATCAGCCCAACAAGTACAAGAGAAAATTGAGAAGTTTGTTTTTGAGGTAATAAACTCATATGTTCACAGTCATAAAAAATGTAACCTCTATCTTTTCTAATTGGGATGGGGACATCTTGAATTGATGGGAGTTTGTCACTTTTCCATTCAAAGGTAGCATACAATTTCCTCCCTCATGTAAGATAGGAATTATATAAAGTGGAAGCCTCCAGTAGTAGGTCTCTACAAACTAAACTTTGATGGTGCTTCCAAGGGTAACCCAGGTATTTCAGGGGTGGTTGTTTACATAAGGGATAGTAAGGATTTATTAATAGTAGAAAAATCAATTCATCTTTTACCAAGCACCAATAATTTAGCAGAATCACATGCACTACTTCATGGCTTGAAGTTGGAAATATCTCTTAATTTGGAAAAAAATCACATTGAAGGTGATTCCCTAGTGGTAATAAATGCATGCAAAGAGAAAGTTATTCATAACTGCAAGTTAAATTACATCTTGTAGAAATTATGGAATCTTCTTAAAAGCTTCCAAGAGGTTCATATCTCTCACATGTATCGTGAAGGAAATCATGTAGTTGATCTCTTGGAAAATATGGGTTGTGATCAAGAAATTGAAGTTCTGCAAGGACAACATATTCCTAATACACACCCTAAGCTTGCAAATATTTTGGCTTCAAAAATTCTAAACCTAAGAAATTCTTGAATATCAATTGGGGCTATGTTTACTGATGTCATCCAAAGCATGACATTTCATTGTTTCCTTTTGAAGGTGAAATGGGAATGTATGAGAATAGCAGTTACACGAGTTGTGGCAAACTAAACCTTTTATCAAATGTCCTAGTAGGGATTCAATGGAGAATTTGTTATAAAATAATGATACACATGGCCTCTACTAAATCATATATCTATGTTTTAAAGTTGGCTTTAACTCACTCTATTTTGGTTGGATGCAGGTTTTTCCTAACTTTCTGGTAGGGTTACCATTCTTGTTAAAATCATGATTACGCAAAGTTAAGTGCATTTAAAGCATATCACTAGCTCGTGTCAACTTTGATCCCCACAATGAAGAAATGATAGTGTGTTGATCTCTTCATCATGCCTAGTGCGTCATCCTTTAGCCAAGTGTGTCTTTGGTATTTTTTAAGCATTCATTGGGCTTCATTCACAACATCTGAAGCTTTCCATCATGGGAGAAAACTTCTTCATAGTTGTTTCCAGATTGTCTATATGTTTCAAAGCTCCTCTTCTAGCAATGGGGAGGTAAATTTTGGTCTCCATAGTTGCAGAGTGTGTTGTAGGATGGAAATGGAGTACTTTCCTTGCAACCTTAGGGTGTTCTTTCCAGTAAACAACTAGGAGCTTCCATTCACAAAAGGGATTGAAGATCAACAATTAAATTAGGCATTCAAAGGCCATTCTCTTCAATTCAAGAAGAGTGTTAAGAGAGTAATTGGGGATTAAATTTTGAATCCATAGGAAAGTAGGTTACTATTTCCCTCTCAACTCTTGTCAATTTTCCTTGCAAACCTTTTAGACCTATTGCAGTTTTTTTGTTATGTTCAGTTACTAGCAAGTAAAGTTGTTAATAGAGTTTATTTGCAAAACAATGCTCTTTTGACAACACAAAACTATGAGCTATGGCGAGGCCAAGGATACATCGGGGGCCTGTTTCCCCATCATCTTCTTTTACATAGGACTACATATATTCCAATTTATGCTATAATCAGGAAGACCCTTAAAATGCACAACTTAAGGCACCTGGATATAGCCCTAGATAGATACACGAGAGAAATAGAGGATGAAATGTCAAAAAGGATTAAGGTGAGAGTTAACACAATCTTGGTATTATTAACTCATGATCATAATCCCCCAGTTCCAGCATCTACAGTACCTTCTTACCACCCTAATGGCACCCCTCAACATCACCATGTTTCTCTTCTAAGCTTGAATGTTACCCCTCTAGTGCAGTCAGATATGTTTGGGCTTCAGGAACAATAGGATGGGAATAAAGTGTAGATTACCTGTATGGAAGAATAGTGATGTAATAATTAGTGGCATAAATTTTGGTATCCAAATGTATAGTGGTTTCTTGGTTTGGCTTGTAATTGAATTATAACCATGGTTATGACTCTAACGTATTAGAATAGGTTGGTATATATAGATATGGTATACACAGTTTTGGTTGGGGGAGGGTTAAGTTCTGAGTTTGGTATACTCCCATTATATGCTTTGTTTCTTTTGGGTAGACAATGGATGGATGCCATCAAAATCTCTTTTTGTAAAAGATTTTATTATATTAATATATATAGGCTTATAGCCTTTTACCAAAAAAAAATTAATAATTTTTAATTATTTAATTAATTCATCACTTATCATTTTCCCTTAAAAATTAATTAAAATTAAATTCAAATTTATCTTTGGTCTTTTATAATTAAATAATTTTCAAAAATTATTTAACTAGCTAACACTCCTCTTTTAAATAAATAAAAAATAATTTATTTAAATTCATGTTTTCTTCTAAAATAAATAAATTAATATTTATTTATTTCTCTGTCTATCATTTTGGATTAAATAAATTTATTTAATTAATTCTTATAATCTTTTCCTCTATCAAATTCAAATTTGGGTCATACCAGGTATCTTGAATTTTCCTATCTATTGATCTTGGAAATTAATCTCCACCATTCATCAAATGTTAAGTGAAGCATATAAATAAGAATCTTTCATTTATTCAAACACCCTAGAACTTTTATTATCAAAATATCTCCAACGCTCTTATGATCTTAGAACTCTTGTTATCAAAAATCTATCAGATATTCAAGCATTATCAATTATTATCAAGCATTTATCATTGTCATTTATCAAGCATATGTATAATTTATCTTTGAGAATTTATCATTTATCATTATCTTTGCATCATATCATTATTTTTCTTTCATAATTTGTTATTTTGAAGACCAACCAACAATGGAACAAATCAATATCTTGGCTATGATGACTTTGCTTGTTATCTAAGTTATAAATTATGGGCCAAGGTCTTGAACTTCATTGTGTGATTGTGAGAGTGATTTTTGCATTGTTCTTGTTTGTGATTCACATTTTCATCATCCACACATCCAATGGATGCAACCAAATGAAAGGGGCATATATTATTGCTAACACTCTTATGTTGAGATTGTAAACATCTATATATAAAAAGACTTATCACTGTGTCCATATAAATATTAGTATAACTTACACACTTACATATGATTGGGGTTATATTGTATTTTACCATCTCAAGTGGAATCAAATTACACTGATGTACCTAAAAATTGCCATTAGA